>JACCIC010000070.1:1800000-2080000 GCA_018907035.1 Sycobia sp. Sy_11 | reverse complement strand
GACAACAATTATATTTTTGTTTTTATACATTATATTAACATCAGGATTGTGACATGAGACTGTTTTTTTTAGTTTGAACAAAAGAAATGATTGCAAAATAGGGTTCTTTTACCAACAAACTCAAAACTATATATATAATATATCGTCCGTTCTGCATAAAAAGAAAATATCCATCGCCTGCTTAAAAAATATGCTTTTCGCCATACCATTTTGCTCGAATTTCAGTTGGCATCACTACGAAAATATTCACGGTATTTAAATGAAAAAACGAAAATATACAAAATATGTAATATATATTGTATGTATATTATATTGTACATATTATATATTTTAAATAATATTACACTTTTAAATAATATTTAAATAATTATTAATTAATATTTAAATAATTAATATTTAAATAATTTTAAATAATATTACAATAATAATTTATTACACATTTTAAATAAGGTTTCTACTGAGTAATATTGTATTGGCATGTACGGGCGGTTGA
Organism: Sycobia sp. Sy_11; assembly: GCA_018907035.1. Classification (NCBI taxonomy): domain Eukaryota; kingdom Metazoa; phylum Arthropoda; class Insecta; order Hymenoptera; family Epichrysomallidae; genus Sycobia; species Sycobia sp. Sy_11. Next base: position 2,079,507 of record JACCIC010000070.1, on the reverse strand, counting down.
TTACGATATCCCGTTGCCTCAAGACGATTTATATATGCAGTTGTGTGTTTGGATGATAGAATGAGATGTCTCTGGGCGATTTCTACGGGGGATATTATATTTAGATGATAGAAAACGATGTCGAGATATGAGGAAATCAATTTCTATGGGAAGATTCATGTTGAGATGGTAAAATACAATATCTAGGTCTTTCCGAACTACTTCTACGGGGAGTATCGTGTTTAGTCGTTAGGAAGTCATGCTAGCTTTCTTGGGACGACTTCTACTGGGATTATCGTGTTTAGTTGATAGGAAACGAAGTTCAGGTATATCGGGTCAACTTCTACGGGGAGTTTTGTGGTCGGATGATAGAATGCGATTTCCAGATGATTTGGAACGGCTTCTACGGGGAGTACATGTATAGTTAGTGGGAAACAATGTCCAGGTATCTCAGTACGAGTGATCAAAGTGCAAAAACGAAAAGGTCAAGCTTCAGGTCGAGTGGTACATATAAGTCTAAACATGTAAAAGCCAGACGTTACGCAAGCACGGAAAACTGAGAAATCTACCCGACTACACGGTTTCGTTCATTCATTTTTCCTCCCAAGGGAAGAAAGGTTTTTGATTGGCTGGGAAGTGGTCATATAGTACATTGTGATACAAGGGAGCAAAATAGGACTTTTGCGACGAGGATATGTTTGCCGCCTGAACGAAACGAGGGCGTCAAATTACCCAAGTCCAGAAACGTCTTTATTCCCATGTATCACATACTATTTTCCCCAAATAGGCAGCTTTTTCTTCTTCAAGGAAATGCCCAAAAAATTGAATGACAAACTCAGAGAATTCAACAATGTCAAATCCCCCCTCCCTCAATGTGTTAGTCATGCTTAAATAGAGCCAGCAGGTATAATATCTAAAGGTTCAGACGATACTCGCTCTGAAATAAGTTGCCCTAACATAAAATGTAATTCGTTAGATTTGAAAAAAATATAATATTATCGGTTCCCTCTTCAGGTTATTCCTGCAATTTATTTTAATTTCGTAACATTAAATTAACTGATTTTCTCTTCATTGTGGCTAAACCCTCGCCGGGGGTTGGAGAAAGCCATTTTTCGGACAAGAGAGGCGGAGCCTGCTCCTCCTGTAATGGAATTACGAATAATCAATTGAAGGTTATAAGTTTGTATATAATGAAATTTTAAAATCAAATTTAAAAAAAAATTACATTTGAAAATTAATTGTATTTTTTGGAAATTGATAAAGTATGTTAAGAAGAGACGTAGGATCGATAGGTTGGGATGCAGCCGGCGAAGCCCCCCTTTTCTAACAAGAAATAAGAATCATGAATTAAAGATTATAAGTTTGTTAATAATCTAATCTTAAAATAAAATTTAAAAAAATGTAATAGCATAATAAATAGAATTTAAAATTAAAACTAATTAACAAAAAGATATAGATACTTATAATATTTAGAAAAGATTATAAGAATTTTTATGATAAATTTAAAATAGAAGATAAATCTTATTTTATTTTAAAATCTCGAATACCTAACTCAAAGTGCAAAAATAAGATCGAGCACGCGGTCGAGTAGCGTATATAAATCTAAATATCGTAAATGTCAGATGTTACGCAGGCACGGAAAATTGAGAAGCCTACCGGACTACACGATTTCGTTCATTCTCTTTTCCTGCCAAGGGAGGAAATAGTATATTGTGACACAAGGGAGCAAAATAGGCGAAAAAGCCTTTGCTCCCGTGTGTCACATACTATTTTCCCATACGAGGGCGCTTTTTCTTTCTCAAAGAAATGCACAAAAATTGAATGGCAAACTTACAGAATCAAACAGTGTCAAATCCCCCCCCCCCATGTGTTAGTCATGCTTAGATTGAGCGAACAGGTATAATATCTAAAGGTCCCGATGATACTCGATCCGAAATAAGTTGCCCTAACATAAAATACAATTCGTTGGATTTGAAAAATATAATATTATTGGTTTTCTCTTAAGATTATTTCTACAATTTACTTGAATTTAATAGCATTAAATTAAATGATTTCCTCTTATTTGGAAATTGATAAAGTATGTTCAGAAGAGATATAGGATCGGGTGGTGGGGGTGCAGGCGGTGAAACCCCCCCCCCCCCGGAGGTTGGGGGGGCGGAGCCCCCCTTTTCTAAAAATAAATAAGACTAATCAATTGAAGATTATAAGTTTGTTAATAATCTACTCTTAAATTAAAATTTAAAAAAGTTTAATAGCATAATAAATACAATTTTAAATTGAAACTAATTAAAAAAAAGATATAGATAATTTTTAATACTTAAAAAACATTGTAAAAATTTTTATAATAAATTTCATATAGAATATTATTCTTATTTTATTTTAAAATCTCGAATACCTAACTCAAAGTACAAAAAAAGGTCGAGCCTACGGTCGACTGTCGCATATACTCGTAAGTCTAAGCATCGTAAATGCCAGATGTTACGCAGGTACGGAAGATTGAGAATTCTACTGGACTACACGGTTTCGATCGTTCACTTTTCCTCCCAAGGGAGAAAAAGTAAAATTCTGCTTTTGAATTGGTCGACAGTCGGCCATAAACACTTTTCCTCTCTAGGGAGGAAAAGTAGTATTTTGCTTTCTCTAGAGAGCTGCAGAAAATCGTATTTTACGCCCCGAGTGCGGAAAGTAAAATTCTGCTTTCTGATTGTTCGGGATGCTGTCATAAACACTTTTCCTCCCTAGGAAGGGAAAGTAGTATTTTGCTCCGTCTAGACAGCTGCAGAAAATCGTATTTTGCGTTCCGAATACAGGAATAGTACATTTCTTACCAAGTACAAAAAGGCTTTATTTACGAAATGAGAGGTAAAGAAACTTTTTGAAGGTGCGATTTGTAGGTTCGAATGAGGAAAAATACTTTTCCTCCATATGGAGGAAAAGTAGTATTCGGATCTCTCCACACAGCTACGGCAAATCGTTTTTGGCGCTCCGAGTGCGGAAATAGAAGTTTGCGGCCCAAGGCGAAGTCGAGGGTTGTAACGAAGTTCGTAAAAAGCCCTTTTGTACTAGGTAAGGACTATATTTTTCCTCATGAGAACCGAAATCAAGCGGTGAAGGTGCGATTTGTAGGTTAGAATAAGAAAAAAATATAAATGTACTTCCAAATACTACACTAATTTGTTTTGACATCACTTATTCCCTACAATAATAACTAATTAGTTGTTGAACGTTAATTCTGTTCTTTAACCTAATAAGAACATTTTATAAACTTCTACTAAAATTAGCTACACATTGATTATCCTTGCAAGTGTTTTTATTCTATAAATTTCTATACTCAAAAAGGACAATCAAATACATTATTATTATTATTATTATTATAGAAGTACAAAATTAAAGAGTAAATAATTTAAAACTTTTGGTATATTAATAGCTTTGCATAATAATAAGATCATCCGCGATATACTTAATTTTGAAGTTTCTCATCTTTGCGTTTAAATTTAAATTACCTTTTAATTACAACTAGATTTTAATTACAACTAGATTTCTTTATTTGCTTACTTTAGTCTATTTAAATTTACTTTAATATTCGATTTATATATGTTTTATTGTACATAATTCTTTGGCCAGTTGAGGGGTCAATATCTCACAACTTCATCTCTCTGGCTTAATTGAAAATTCATCAGCCACTTTTAAAAAGAAAGAGGAGGCGTGGTTTGCTTCTTTTAATAATCTGCTCTAAGAGAGTAACGCATGTTAATTGATTGTTTTTGAAATATTATTGTTTTTAATCAAAGATTAGATATGATAGATCAAACATTTTTAGATAAAGTTCAATTTGGTGAACTTACTGATGTAAAACTTTCATTTACAGGCCTTTCGTAAGATCAATTAAGTGAATTAAGTATTACGTGAATTTTTATGAAAAATTAGAATTCTAGAAATGCGTCAATAGCATTAGTTACAAACTGAAGAAAACTTTCTTTCTTCATGAGCAAATTCATTAAATAAATTCATTTCAGCGTACACAGGATGTATCACGTATTTTTGTAAATCTTTAATGAATTAGTTTGCACCTATGTATTAACATATTTTGAACACCAAGAGCAAAAATTGGCGCTAAGTCCTTTCCTCTCCGTGGCTATATTGGAAATCACTAATCATTTAACTTTAAAGCAGTGAGCTCACATAAATAAACTGCGAAAAGAATTGCTTATATAGAAAGAATTGTAAAGTAAAAAATTAAAAAAGTTAATGTGATGATACAAGTATTTTTTAAAATAGCTGTATCTTGTAAGTAAATTTATACTGAATCTAATAACATAATTTATGTAAATTGAATGAAACTAATAAATAGATATTTTTTTAAATTAAAATAAATCATCTTAGTAGTTTTAATAAATAATATATACTAAATCATTGTTTTAAATAAAGAAAAATGAGTTTTTTAAAAATAGATCGTGAGTAGAAAAAGTTGTCACACTAGTGATCCTATAAGCAGCTATAAGCAGAGATAATAAGGAGAGATTGCCGATGCCATATATGAAAGGCTCGACGACTTTCGAGCGCCGGGAAAGTGCGCCTTCAATAGGCCCAACTGCTACACTAACGCGCCAACGCGACGTCACAGCTCCGTCAGCAGAAATTAGTGTGCGCATTTGCCTACGTCACGAGCTGTGACGTAGGAAAATAAATATATAAAGATATAGTTATACGCTTTTGTCCAATGCGACGTTGTCGTTTTCGTTTATATCATTACAGAGGCTAAGCAAAAACATCTAATATGCACAGGAGTATCAAAAAGCAATGCAGACCCATACTCCAATGCCAGCTTCATAATGTAGACGAATTTTTCATTCTGCAAAAAAGCAAGACTTATCTTTCTTCAATTGTAGAAATCTCAAATTGAGTCTTATGATTTTGTGCTAAAATGGATATTCCTTAATAGTTTAAAAAATTTAATTTTAATATTTAATGCTTATATTATATTGTAGGGATAGCAAGAGGAAATTCATTAATTGTTTTAAATATTAAAAATATTAATAATAATATAATAATGCTTTATATAATAATATAAAGCAAAAATTTAACTTTGTAATTTTTAACAGTTATACGTTTTCTAAATTATAAGTACAAGAAAGATTTACATTGTATAACGTTTTACAATAGGATAGAATTTGAATTTTTGTATTATCTACAATATGCATTATCAATAAAAAATATGAGTATTTTAAATAATTATAAGTAATAACACGAGCTTAAACATATTTTCAAAAAATACGAGTATGCCGTAGATTTTAACGTTAACGTAGTTGATCAACCCATGTCTCTGATACTACATATTCAATATAATTCATAAATCACAAACATTATTCCTAGTTTCCTTCACATTCAATCAGCATATTTTTCATTTATATTTATTATAATCTACTCTGTATTGTTACTTATTGATATTTTAAACAATTCGTGTCATTCCGATTTAACACAAAGATTGGTCTAAGGAATAGAGTCATTTTCTGTATAAACTAATAATGAAATGATTCTGCTTGTGTATTTATAATATTACAGTGATTGTGAAAATAACCTCACTTATGATAAAATGATCTATTGCAGAAATTGCTAAAAATAGATTATCTGAATTACTTATGTATATATTTATAGATTAATTGCAATAATTTATTTAATTTTGAAAATTATAGTATAAAATTTTAAAGATCATATGAGCTGTTTCGAATAAATGATCAGATGTACGTAAAAATTGATAATAATTATAGATAGATAGATTACGTATAGATTTTGATTCGCTTGATTACAAATATTATCGAAATTGATAACAAAAAAGTTTTTGGAAAAAATTGAATAAAAAATTATAGATGAGATCAAAATATAACACTTATTTTCCATGCAATTTTTCTCTAAAAGAAAAAAATAAAACCAAATACAAAAAGATCGATTAAAAAAAATTGCAGAAAAAACATTTGGTGAAAAAAAAAATTGTGAAATAAACAAAAATTTGATAAAAGTCAAACTAGTTCAAAAACATAAGACAAAATCGAGAAAAAATTAGTTCAAAAAAAGGTAAAAAGAAAAGTGCGAAATATGGATAGACTATTACTGTGACGCTAAAAGAGGGAAAATAATTTTTCGAGAAATAATATACCACTGATATTATCACACTCAAATGGCCTCTGTAACAATATCCAAGACATTTCACGAAGAATCAATTTGATTTTTCGGAATCAGTGCCACATCCCGATTTAACTATATCAATGAACTTCTTTTCACGCGTTGATGATTTTTCGATTTATAGAGTTGATTAAAAAGGGCTTAATTCGATAATATGGTCGAAAATGCCCGAACAGTATTTGTAATAAGACTGTAAGTAGATCGGCTATGGGCATTCTAGCACATGGGCATTCTGGCACACTCTCCCCCCCCCCCCCTGAAATCTGTGCTTTGGCCTTGTGGGCATTCAAGCACCCCTTGAAAACTGTGCTGAGCCCCCCTGCATATTGTAATGTATAGAGAATGAGGTCACCTCCCAAAACGATGCCGCTCTCGCTATATTATATTAGATAATGAGAGAGAGAGAGAGAGAGAGAGAGAGAGAGAGAGAGAGGGAGATGGGGAACGACTCGTTTCATCATTTCCATTCATTACATTTGAGCCGAGTGACGTTTCTTCACGATGAAAATTTAATATGCGTGTGAGAAAAGCGAATACCGTTGATGGTTATCTATTATTATAGAAAATGCGTGCCGATATACTGTATACTGAAAGCGAGTTATTTTTCTTTGCCGCTCCCACACCTGGCATCCTCTTAGTTTCGATCGAGGATAATATCTATGCGTTTGTAAAAGGGAGTGAGTATGGAAAACCAGAGTACAAGTATCTATTTTGAAAGAGGCCTACTTCTCGGAAAAGTATGGGAAAGGGTCTGAATAGAGGCGAACACTAGTGCAACTGAGGTAGACCGTTGTCAATCAGTATAATCTGCTTAAACTCATAATGCACTTTGCGTTGGTGGTTGTGGATGTCTATCGTTATAGGAAACAGGTGCACCAATACTGAAAGCGACTTATTTTTCTTTGCCGGGCTCACGCCCCCCTCCCCCTGCACCCTCATTAGTATAATCCGCTTGCCGCAGATGCACGTGCAAGACCGAGGTGAACTCATCAATTAGGATAACTGTAACCAAGATGATTTTCTTTTTCTTTGTAACTCTCTAGATTTGTATCTTGTTGATTTCAACAGAGTATAACATCCTTGCGATTGAAAAGAAGGGAGTGACTGCGGGAAACCAACGTATAGTTGTTCTATTTTCGAAAAGGTACACTGCTTGGAAGGAGCATGTGAAAGCAGGTCTGACGAGAGGCGAGCACGTGCACCTCTTGACCGACTGACTGAGGTTAACTCATCAATTAGGATAATACGCTTTCCGTTGATGGTTATAAATGTCTATTGTTATAGCAAACACGGGAGACAATACGATATACTGTAAGCAAGATCATGTTTCTATTTTTCTTTGTCATTCTCTCGCTTTAAATCTTTACGATTTCGGTAGAATACGACATCAATGCGATTGGAAATCCAAGGGAGTGACTGTGGGAAACCAGCATATAGGCGTTCTATTTTCAAATGATTTATTTCTTGGCAGGAACATGGAAAAGTAGGGCGGAGGAGAGGCGAACACGTGCGCCTCTCGATATACTGACCGAGGGTGACTGATCATATAGTTTAATCCGCTTATCGTTAATGGTTATAGATGAGTATTGTTATAAGGAACAGGTGAGATCATATTAAATGCTGGAAGCGAGGTATTTTTTCTTTATTAGTGCTACGCTTTCTCGCTCGAATAAAGAAGAACGTGAAATCGCCTAAAATCATAGATCATACGAGATAGACAGGTCATTAGAAAGATTATAGCGAGCGATTGTGGGGAAAAATTTTGTCTTTGCTAGGCGCACGCGTAGCTCATTATTGCGTATGGAGTGATACAATTTCCACCAATGACGAATAACGTACGCTTTACCGAGTCTCAGTGGGAGGAGAAAATTTGTGTTCCTCCACCAATGAGGAATAATATACGCTTTGCCGTGGCTGAGAGGCAGGATGTTAAAATTTTCATTTGGTCCATCAGAAAAGTATAACCGATCACCATACAAGTAAGTGGTGGGAAGGGGATGGATTATCAAGGAGGGAGGAGAAAACATGCTCCAGCACCAATGAGGAAAATTTTCTTGCATCAAAGTAAAAGGGATGAACCATCCTTCCCATAAGATAGTAAACGAAGGCGGTTCTTTTTTATTTTTTTTAACCAATAGAAACGTTTTCTCATAGAAAGACAGCACTGGAAAACTGTATAAAAGCGTAATCACAGTCAGTTTTTCCATCACAATCTGCCTTCAAATTTCAAAGATTAATAATATTAAAAATTGGAAAAATGAAGGTAGCTGTGAGCACGGCAGGCAGCGGCAGAAGCAACGGCAACAACAACAGCAACAGCATCAGCACCGGGAAGCGGCTGCCTGCTGTGGAAAAGGCTCCCCGAAGCAGGGGGAAGTACCTGAAATCCATGGACTTGTTTGGGGAGGAAGAGCAGGAGGAGGAGGATGCACGGCCGACGACGCCAATATCAATCATCGCAGCTTCGCTGACAAGGGCTGTAACGCCCTGCCTTGAAGAACAGGTAAGGAGCTTCCTAGGCTCCGCAACGGATTGGAAAGCGCTCTATCGTAGACCGCAGGAGATGACGGAAGCCCGTCAAGCGGTCAAGTTCGCGGAATTTTTCGAAAAGCTAGATGGAGGTAAGGAAAATAATAATTTGTTTTAATATTCTTCTATTTTAAATATATTTATTTATATATAACCTATACAATATATTATATAATATAAATATTAAATAATATGTTTATTTATATATTTAATTTTAAAATATATTTAATTTTATATTTAATTAATATTAATATGTATGATTTTTGTTTATCTGTTATAGGGACGAGGAATGGAAGCGATGGGCATCGCAAACGGTCAAGGAGCCGTTCGGTAAGGAAGGAAAGAAAACGAAGCCGTCCGAGAACACCGAGTATGACGCAGCACCACAGCCGCAGCCAATCCATCGCAAGTATGCGATATTCAAGCTGCTTGAGCGTTGAAGAAATCAACGCCGAACCTCCCCCAGCGCAGCAAAGGATAGTGCAAGATGTAAGATTAGAAAAAAATGCAATTAAATTGAATTCAAATAAAAAATGCTTTGTATAAAATCTTTGAAAAAATAATAAAAAAAATATATTGTATTTTATAACAAAATAAATGAAATGTTAAAAAAAAATAAAATATATAAATATAAATAAAAAATGTATGAAAAAATAATAATATATATATATATATATATATATATATATATATATATTGTATTTTATAATAAAATGAATGAAATGTAAAAAAAAATAAAATATAAAAATATAAATATAAAATATAAATATATAAATATAAATATAAAAATGTATGAAAAAATAAACAAAAATAAATAAAGAAATGGGAAAAAAACAAAATTCTGACGTTTTACCATCTTTTTTATCATTCCTACCTTTCCGCATAGAAGTAGAGTACCTTTCCTTATAAAGAACGTACATTAAATTAATATTACATTAATAATTTAATTAATTAACAATAATAATAATTATATATTAATACTATATAATAATAGTAATTAATAATAAATAATTTTATTATGTCTCATCAAAAATAAAATAATTTAATACTCATTAATATAATTAATGAAAACCCTTTATTTCATTCATATTATTAAATAAAATTAATTGAAACAGTTTTTGTATTTAAGATTATCATGTTTATCTAATTTGAAAAAAAAATCAACAGAAATATTTCAAAGATGTTTGCAATTACCAAATGTAAAAGCAGGACACGAACGATTTTTTTCTTATGTCTACTTGAAAAGGATTGTACTAAAATAGGCGAGAAAGCGGCAACTGGGAAGTGAGGCCGAACACGCAACGGAGCACCCAGATGAATAAATGGGAAGCACCCCGCGCACGGGAAGGGGGTTTTTTGGAGACATATTTCTTGGAAATGCACAATTTCCAAGAATTTTGTAAAAATTCTAGGAAATTGTGTATTTCCGAGAATTTTTTTTTAAAAACTTGATAGTATGAAGTTTTTTCCATTCATTTTTACAATTTTTTCACTTATTTACTATTTAGTTATGTTATTAAATTACTTCATCATGTTTTTTTACTTATTTATTTATTTATTAATTTTTTTAAAACTTCTTCAATATTTTTTTTAAAATTATTTAAAAACTAAAAAATTATAGGAATAATATAATATAAGAATTTATATTATATTATTTATATAATACAAGAATATTAATAATTGAAATAAAAATTACAAATCTGATTTTTCAAGATATAGTATTTATTAATATAATTTTTTACAAATTTCATTTTTAAATTTAATTTAAAAAAATTAATATTTATTTATTTATTAGTTTTTTTAAAACTAAAAAATTATAGGAATAATATAATATAAGAATCTATATTATATTATTTATATAATACACTATTATTAATAATTGAAATAAAAATTACAAATCTGATTTTTCAAGATATATAGTATTTATTAATATAATTTTTTACAAATTTCATTTTACAATAATGCTATTTTTAGTCAATTTCATCTCGTCCATACTTTCCACTCAAATAATTTTGTAACCATGTACGCATTATTGTGACATTCCGTATCGCACACATTGGTATACTTTGACTGCATTATGGATGGTTGTGGCAAATCACATTTTGACCTTCACTCTGCAATGTTTGCAATGATGGACAATGCAGCTCCTCCTCTATATCAGATATAATTCTGGAATTAGAAAAAAAAGTATAAGAAAGTATGAAAAAGTATGAGAAAGTATAAAAAAGTATAAAAAAGTATGAACAATGTATGAACATTGTATGAAAATATACTTTTCCATAAATTTTATTTTTTATTACTTTCTGAAATATATATATGAAATAAATATAAAGATGATTATAAGTATGCAAATTACTTACATATTTGGGAGAATGATTGTCAACCATTCCTTCTTCTCTCGTTCCTTCACATATAATTTTTTTCCTCCAGTACAGCATATCTCCAATGTTCTTTGAAGCCTATGGTATGGAATGTCACCAGTATCCCATTCAAGCCCGTGGTAATCACGCTGCAACCAGTGAACTGTTTTTTTTTTCATTCCATGTCAAGTCACTCCATGGAAATGGTGGCTTAAAGATATATACTGTAGGTAGTGCACTTCTTTCCATACCTAATAAACTAAATTCCTTTAAAATGAAAGTTTGCGGGCCTCTTGTCTGAAAACCCTGCATGTCGCAGAAGAATACTTTATCTTCTGGACACTTCAGAATATTTTTTCTAAACATCACTTCGTATTCCATTACTGTAGCCATTTTCAGTTTATTTCTATTTACCTATAGTTAGAAGTGTTGATTATGAATGTAAGTTCTATGCTTATGCATTCATTTTTATAAAAGTTCTCCCCCTCCTCGTGAAATGAGAACTGTCCTACAATTGGCTGAGAAAAATAAAATAGATTCGATTGGATGATGAAGATTGAATTTTTTTGGTTGGTTGGCGTGGGAGAAGAAAAGCATTTGTACGTTGAGAAAGGAAGTAACGGTAGATATTTAGATGGTCCTAAACTCTACACGCCCCCCTCGTAGGAAATCACGTTTATGATTGGACGTTCAAGGAGAAAGGGTGATATTTTGATTAGTTTTAGTCTACATATATTCTTCTTATTCTAACACGCTAATGAATGTTTTCTATCACAGGCTTGACATTGTGCTTCCACTTCTGTTTTCCCTTCTCCTTATTTTTCATTTTCCTTTAAAAGCGAGACAGTTTCTTGGAGGAACACAGTTTGTACACCACTGTTAAATAAGTTCAGTTTCATCTTTCTTATTTTTTCTATTGCCAGTTCTAGAAGTGTGTTGTATTGTAACAGTGAATATTAAGTGAAGTCTGATATATTTTAAATATTTTTTTAATATATTTTATTAATTTACGTTAAAATAAAAGTAAAATGGCTTATCTTTCGTCTGTCGAATTTCAAGTGAAACAACTTCGTGGTATTTACGAACGTGTCAGTGAATTGAACGTAATCGAACTCGAGAATTATTCAACAATAACTGAACAGGCTTTGTTAGAGCTGAGAGAATTTGGAAAAAAACAAGGTCTCTCTCGAGCAGAAAATCAAAAATGTTTAACATCTCTTATTCATATGTCATGTTTACAAGTAGGATTTCGGTTCTATCTTGATAGTGCAGCACCAATTGGAGGTAGTCTAATCCCTATTGAGTCAGCTAAAGTTGAATGGCGAGATGTTCAATCAGTTTTAAAAAATCGAATAAGGAAAGGTGTTGTGGTTAATTTAAAACATGTGGACATTTTAAGTTTTTTGCTCGATGTACAGAAGCTCTTTGAGGATAAAGTACAAGCATGCTTACAAGAATATGGTGCAATAAAGGAAATTCTGATTTTATGTCAGAATTTTCCATGCAGAAAAATGGAGAGGAAACAACAGATATTAAATATTTCACAAGTATGAGTGCTACAGTATACATGTCTACTGATTTAGGCAAATGGTATGAGGAACATATTAACGACCCTCTTCTTACTCATCTAGAAGAATTTCAGGAAAAAGATTCTGGATGGACATTAAAAAGTATTATAAGTTTGTGCATAAATATGAAAAAATTTTCACTTCACAAGGAAAGATCGTTTATTCCTCTGCCAAAGTTCATAGCATAAAAAAGAGCATGTATCAATGTCCATAACACTGATAATCAATGCTTTAAATACGCTATTCTTTCAGCATTACATCCAAATGAAAAAAATCCTCAAAGAGTTCATAATTATGATAAATATGCAAATGAGTTGAACTTTGGTGATATAGAATTTCCTGTAAAACTAAAAGATGTTTCCAAATTTGAAAAATGGAATAATATTTCAGTAAATGTTTATATGCTTAGAAAGTATGGATCGAAATATGAAGTATCACCTTGTCATATTTCATTAAATAAGAAGGAGAAAATGCAAATCTTCTTCTCATTCAAGATTTCTACATCGATGAGTATGAAGAAAATAATATTTCAGATGATAATGGAAGTGTGCATAAATTCCATTATGTTGCGATTAAAAGTATATCCAGACTTGTAGGTTCACAAGTGAGCAAGACTCACCAAAAATTATACCATTGTGAAAGATGTTTACAACATTTTTATAGTGAGGAAAGGCTAGAAAATCATGAAAATGTTTGTAAAAATATTAACGATTGTCGAATAAATTTACCAAAATCATCGAATAATATTTTAAAATTTGAAGATTATAATAAAGGGGAAAAAGTGCCTTTTGTAGTTTACGCTGATTTTGAATGCTTATTAAAACCTACAGAAAATGAAAATGCTTTTCAACTCCACCAGGCATACAGTATAGGATTTTATGTAAAATGTAGCTTTGATGACAAATTATCCGTTTACAAAACATATAGACAGAAAAGTGCAGACGATGAGACACTCGCAAGTTGGTTTGTGCGTGAATTAAAATCAATTGGTGAGCAGATTGATCATCTCTATAAAAATTCAAAATCAATGAAACTCACAGATGATGAAGAATTGACTTTTAAATGGTCGACCGTTTGCCATATATGTCGAAAACCATTTTTGGATGAGCAACTGGTAGTGCGAGATCACTGTCATTTAACAGGAAGGTAAATTTAATATAATAATTCCTGCAATTTGAACTATAAAGACTCGAAATTTATTCCAGTAATTTTTCACAATCTCAATTATGATACACACTTTATTTTAAAAGAAATTGGAACTTCTACACTGATGAAAGGTCGAGTTAACTTAATACCTCATAACAAGGAAAAATATATTTCCTTCACAAAGTATATGGATGACTGTGATGTGAGTTTTAGATTCTTAGATTCTTGGCGATTTTTGCCATCATCTTTAGAGAAACTTGCGTCTTATCTAGATAATGTACCAATAGCAATAGAGGAATTTCAATTAGATGGATACTCAAACGAAAATATTGATCTTCTTAAAGAAATATTTCCTTACGATTTTGTAGATAGACATGATAAATTAATAACTACAAAACTGCCGTTGAAAAATGAATTTTATAAGAAATTGACAGATTCAGGTATTAGTGAGGAAGACTATAAGCATGCTGTTCAAGTGTGGGAAAGTTTTAATATAAGAACATTAGGAGAGTATTCGGACTTATATTTAAAAACTGATGTTCTACTCTTAGCAGATGTCTTTGAAAGTTTTCGAGACACATCTATTAAAGCATACGGCTTATGTCCTGCACATTTTTACACTACTCCAGGATTAACATTTGCAGCAGCTCTAAAAATGACGAAGGTAGAATTAGAGCTTCTAACAGATATTGACATGTTATTATTTATTGAATCAGGCATTCGAGGTGGAATAAGTCAGTGCTGCAATCGATATGCAAAGGCAAATAATCCATACATGGGATCGACATATGATGAAAAAAAAAGAAGACAAAGAAACTTTTATATTATGATATAAATAAATTGTATGGATGGGCGATGGTACAGCATTTACCAGTTGGAACATTTAAATGGGTTGATTATGAATCAAATCGTGAATTTTTCAATACACCATCAGATTCGGACATAGGTTATATTGTTGAAGTAGATTTGGAGTATCCAGAGGAAATACATGATATTCATCGTGATTTACCTTTCTGTGCCGAGCATCGTACACCACCTGTCTCAAAATAAAAGAAACTTCTAACTACTTTGAACGATAAAACAAGGTATATAATTCATTATCGCGCCCTTAAGCAAGCGCTCGACAATGGTCTTCGATTGAAAAAAGTACATATAATTTTGAGCTTTGAAAAGAAACCTTGGTTAAAATCATATGTTGTACTAAATACTGAAAAGCGAAAGCATGCAAAGAATGAGTTTGAAAAACTCTTTTATAAACTGTTAATTAATGCTGTTTATGGAAAATGTATTGAGCGAGAGTGATCTCGCGTTGATGTACGGTTAGTAAATAAATTTAGTGGCCGATATGGAGCAGAAGCACGCATAACTCTACCTAATTATCATAGCTGTGCAATTTTTAATGAAAATTTAGTTGCCATTCAGCTGAAAAAAACAAGTGTAACAATCAAAAAGCCTATATACGTTGGGCTTTGTATCCTCGATTTATCAAAAACATTAGTCTACGATTTTCACTACTCTTACATGAAACAGCGAGTGGGCGAAAAGTGTAAACTCTTGTATACTGACACTGATAGCTTGATATATGAAGTAGATGACATTGATATGTATCAAATATGAAAGAAGATATTCATAGATTTGATACTTCTGATTATGATGAAAATAATCAGTATGGAATTCCACGTGAAAATAAAAAAATTCCTGGACTAATGAAAGATGAATGTAATGGAAAGATCATGATGGAATTTATTGGTTTACGAAGTAAAATGTACAGTATTTTAGTTGATGGAGGAGGAATAGTAAAAAAAGCTAAAGGTATTAAATCGGGTGTAGTGAAGAAATCAATTACATTCGATGATTATAGAAGATGCCTGGAAGACCTCGTAACTATACAACGAGAGCAGTGCACCATTCGCTCAAAATTACACATAGTGCATACAGAAAAACAGAAAAAAATTGCCCTAAGTCCATTTGATGATAAAAGATACTTATTGCCTAATACTACAGACACATTACCTTGGGGTCACTATAAAATCCTAGAAGAGCACATGTTGGAAGCTGCAAGTAAGGTAGAGAGGGAAATAATGGGAAGTACACGTCAGCAAATCGAAGAGGAGGGGAAGGATAATGTGAGGGGATACGATGAGTCCAATGGAAAAAGAGCTCAAGTAGGTGTAGTTACTGGAGAAGAAGAAAGGGAAAATACAATCGGCAATGAGATTTGAGTCACGGCAGATGTGCATGCAGAACAAGAGAGTAGGGATAAAGTAACTAATGAAAATCAAGTTATGCGCGAAATAGTGACGCTCTATAGCAATCAAGGTGAACCAATAAGCATTGAGTATAATATATCTGACGAACTAATGCACGAATGGAATCCTGAAGAAATTTTGAAAGTTTTGGAAGGGGTAAGCTCAGTTGAAGCCGAGGGAAGGGATGCACTCCGTGAGGCAATGGAAGAGGCAGAAATTATGGTGCGGAATCAGCTATATGAAGAGATGGAGGATGACGAGGAACTCATTCGAGCAGTTGAAGAGTTTGAGAATTATCTGCCATCTCCAAAGAAAACAAGACTAATTAATTTTTTTTTTTACTATGTTAGAATTAAAAAGAAAAATTTTTTTCTTTTCTTTAGAATGGACTTAGCTACTCTTAACAAGATATCTGAGAGCGAGTTCATGCCGCGGAAGAAATGTACAGAATTGGAGAAAAATCAGCAGTACATGGTGACTGCTTTTAAGCAAGTCTCTACAAGATATGGCACTAAAGTCGTTGCGGAGCTGGACGATAACTTTCAAATATTTTTGCCGCAAAAGATATCTTCGGCATTATTAAAAGAAGAATTTTTCATAAATATGGCTAACAAAGCAAATAAGCTTTGTTTATTTATAGTGTATCAAGGCGGTAGTTGTTTTAAGTTTAACACTTCTACTTCTTAAATATTAATAAAACACACATAAACACACACATGTAAAAAAAAAATCAAAACATGTACAACTTAATTACATAAATAAATATTATAATCATAATACACTGTCTTTCATATTTAATAACTAGTGACCTTCCACATATCCATATATTTTACTTATATATTGCTTTCATTTAATTTTTTTTTTATTTATCCAACTATTATGCTCACTATTGAATCCTAACCATTTAACATATACGCGGTTACCACTCCGTTTTAGCACTTTTTCTACTAGATAAATTTCAGGGTACTTAGTCTTTTGAATTTCAGTTTCAAAAACCTCCAGCTACAGGCTTATCGTAATAATCTTTAACGTGATAAGTTACTGGATCAGTTTTTACAATTCTTGATATTGTAAAAATTTCAGTAGACCAATTAGGTGTATAGCCTTTTTTAAAAATATGTTTTATTTTTGTTATTCTCACATTATCTCCGACATTGTATTTCGGTTTTTTCCTTGCTATCATCTCAATTGAAAAACGCTTCTTCACCTCCCTTTCGTTTTCTTGGCTTACATATTCAGGCTCAATTCCTATTGTTCGATGTTTTCTTGAATTGTAAGTTTTCAGTAAATCTGGTAGGATACCTATCCATTTGTAGTTTCCTTGATTGCTGAATTGTATCCACATTGCATTTTTTAAGGTTCTATCAGGTATGTGAATAAGTCTTTCCCGTTTTTTTTTCAAATTTTGAGCCTTTATTGTGAAAAAAATGGTTACAAATGAATTATTGAAAGTATTGGCCATCGCTAGCTACAACTTTTTCCCATCTTTCTGGCAACATACGAATCCCGTTGCGAAAAAATTCGACCGGTTTGGCCTCTATCCAGTCATCCACCCATTTTTTGGCTTCCTCGTAGGAATGGAAGTGCTGGTCAGCCAGGCCATGCGTCATCGATCTGAAGAGATGGTAATGAGACGGAGCAACGTCTGGACTATACGGCGGGTGGGGTAGGACATCCCATTTGAGCGTTTCTAAGTATGTTTTCACCGGCGGTGCAACATGTGGGCGAGCATTGTCATGTTGCAAAATAACTTTGTCGTGCCTGTCGGAGTATTGTGGCCGTTTTTCTCGCAGTGCGCGGCTCAAACGCATCAATTGTCGTCGATAGACCTCGCCTGTGATCCTTTCATTCAGTTTCAGAAGCTCATAGTAAACCACACCTAGTTGGTCCCACCATATACAGAGCATGAGCTTGGCGCCATGAATATTTGGCTTGGCCGTCGATGATGATGCATGGCCGGGTAGTCCCCATGATTTTCTTCGCTTCGCATTATCGTAACGTATCCACTTTTCATCGCCAGTCACGATACGATGCAGAAAACCCTTTCTTTTATGTCGCTGAAGCAGCTGTTCGCAAGTGAAAAAACGCCGTTCGACGTCTCTCAGCTTCAGTTCGTACGGCACCCAATTTCCTTGCTTTTGGATCATTCCCATGGCTTTCAAACGCTTGGAAATGGTTGTTCGGTCAACTCCCAATGCTTCAGCAAGTTCTTCTTGTGTTTGACAAGAATCTTCATCAAGCAAAGTCGCCAATTCTCGATCTTCAAAGATTTGCGGCCGCCCGGAACGCTCCTTGTCTTCCACGTCGAAATCACCGCTTTTGAAACGTCGAAACCATCCGCGAACACTTGAATCATCGACACACAACCTTCTCCATAAGCCTCCTGAAGTAATCGATGCGTCTCGGCAGCAGATTTCTTCAAATTGAACCAATAAAGTGAAACTTCCCGCAAATGACGTCGACTCGGTTCAAATTTCGACATTTTCACGATATCAAAAATTTATGATGCGAAAAAATTTTAACTAATATGTTAGTATGGAATTGTTGACATATGAATAAGCTTTGATTATGACATATGTAACCATTGAATACTCGCACAGTATTGATGGCGCCATCTCTTACAAAAAACGGGAAAGACTTATTTACACTCCTAATATTAAATCGTTCACAAATACTTGCATGAAGATTACTGTGTGAAGAGTATAGATTTATCTTATACTTTTTCATGAGGTTTTGGAAGTGTGAATTGTAAAATTCTTTTCCTTGATCAGTTTGTAGATTTGATGGTACTCTTCCATGTTTCAATATCGTATTCATAGCGAGAGTAATATCGTTACCATTCTTTGACTTTACTGGTTTAGCCCAAGCATACTTCGAAAATAAATCTATAACAGTGAGTAAGTAACGAAACCCTTTATTCTCCTTAGAGTAGGGTATCATTTCTACAAGATCCGCTTGCCAAGTTTCATCTATACTACGTATATCATATTTTCTTCGCTTATATCTGCGACGGGCAGGTTTGTATAGCTCTTCAACCACTTTTTGTTTTATTTCCTGCTGACTTTGCATTTGCTGATCTTGTCGGTGCCTATTAATATCTATTATAATAGCATTCAAATTCGAAATCGATTTTATCATAGTATCATTTGAACGAGTATGTGAGTCACTAAGAGTTTTCAGTTTCGATTCCAGTTTTGATTTATCCTGATTGGTTTTCATAAGATTTTTATCGAAATTATTCATTCTTTCGTCCAATTTAAATCGATTTTTATTATGTGTATAATATTTTTGATAAAGATCTTTGAATTTCTCTTCTGTTATCAAGCCATTTTGTTCATGATATTTCTCATTTTCTTTTAGAATTTCATTAATTTTGGAAAATACAGTATTTAGTTCCTTCTGCAAGATTACATATAACGTTTTTACACAAACTGCATGAGTACTTTCAATAGCTTCACCAACATTACAAAGACGTTTATTTTCTATATCAACATTGCCATCTGTTGTGAAATTGTATCCAACGCCTGGAGGACCTCGACTCCCTTTCGAGTCTCTCAAATTTCTTCCAAACAAATCGAGACTCATGATGATACTGATTGAAGAATAGACGAATGTGTATTAATATATATCCTATTTCACGTAGTTCTTCAATAAATGAATGGGTTTCATTGATATGATTGTTATTTCCAGCTGATTGTTCGGCAATTAGTAATTTTAGTCTCTCAACAAGCTCATTCGGATCATCCCAGTACACTAACTCTATTTAAAAATCTTTCTTTGCTATTTTATATTTAGGTAGGTGACCTCCCCCTCTTTTTTTGTATGACTGGTGCGAAACATTGGTGCAATGATGTTGAAATATTTTCTACTCTTCGATGAGCGTATAGATTCATCTTTACTATGTTTTTTCCGGTGAGCACTTGTTGCTTCTAGAATACTGCGATAATTTTCACGATCTGCTGCACTTATTAATGTGTCGTCTGTTTCTTTTTTAATAAGTAGCTCCATTAGTCCATTACTTTTAGGATAAGTTAAATCTTTCACTTTTATTTTATTATCATCAAATATAATTTCAGAATCGCCAAGCATGTATATACCTCCAATATTTTTTACTCCATATATGTTATCAAATTTATTGCGGCTTTGATCTAAAATATTAGATTTAACATTGTCTTCATGCATAGATTTGAATGTCGAATTCATCATTGAGTTATCTAATGAGGCAAAATCATCATCGGAATCATAATCTTTCATGGAAGCTGGGCGAATATTATTATCTATCATAAAACTCAACTTTTTTTGAGATCTAGTTGGTTTTCTAATGCTCTGATCATTCGAAATGAGATTAGAAGACTGTACACTATTTGATTCGACAAGCTTTTCAAGTGGTGTAATGACAGGTTTCAATGTATCTCCTACAACTTTTTCGAGATTCTCTCTCTCCTGTTTCAATAGTGCAAATTTTCTTTTAATAGCTTTACGAGCTTGCATCAACTCGCTAAGAATACTCTCTTTTTTCTCAATGTCTGACTTGGTGTGTCATTGCTTCTGATAAACAAAAAATCCAACTTTTAAATTTCATTGGCAAAGATAATCCCATCCCAATGTATTATCGTTCATGGGAACTATTTGAATATCCTGTTCTGCCAAGCGCCAATAAGCATGTGTGGACAGTCAAAACTTCTAATCAATTGGAGAAACCACGTTATGTGATTCTCGGCTTACAGACAAAGAAAAAATATCAAGCAGCCGCAAACGCCAGTCGTTTTGATCATTGCAATATTACTAACGTGAGACTTTTTTTAAATTCTCAATATTATCCATACAATAATTTAAACCTTGACATATCTAATAATCAATATGCAATACTGTATGATATGTATGCAAATTCCCAAAAAACATACTATACAAGGGATCCTCAACCGCTGCTTTCAAAGAAACAGTTTCTCGATAATGAACCTCTCATAGTGATTGATTGCTCACGACAAAATGAATCTCTAAAGAGCGCTCCTGTAGATGTACGTTTAGAATTTGAGGCTAAAGAGAACTTTCCAGCCAATACTACAGCTTATTGCTTGATCTTGCACGATCGCATAGTTCAGTATAATCCCATTAGTGGAGATGTAAGAAAAGTTATTTAAATATTGCTAAATTCAAAGAAGAAGAAAAATGAAAAAAAAAAAATAAAAAAAAATAAAAAAGTAGTTGACTTTGCTATAGGCATCACAGCACATAAAGGTATTCTACTACACCTAAAGTCTACTCACCTGTCAAGTGTAACATGCCCCCCCCCAGCCCTCTAGTAGAGAACCCAAAGTATACTCGCGTGTAAAGTATGTCATGCTCTGCTCTCCTCTACCATCAACGGTGTTCGCCTTTTCTCACACGTATATTAAATTTTAATGTATGAAAAAATGATGAAACGAGTCGTTCCCCATCTCTCTCTCATTAAGAGCGGCATCGTTTTGGGAGGCGACCTCATTCTCTATACATTACAATATGCAGGGGGGCTCAGCACAGTTTTCAAGGGGTGCTTGAATGCCCACAGGGCCAAAGCACAGATTTCAGGGGGGGGGAGAGTGTGCCAGAATGCCCATGTGCTAGAATGCCCATAGCCTATCTACTATTGTACCCTCATGTCAAATGTAATAAAAAAACTCCTTTCGTCAAATTTTTGTGCTCCAAAGTGGTCCGGCGATACTTGCAGATTCAAAAAGATCTCCGAAATTGTAAAATGTTGTAGAATGTAAATCTTATATCTTGTAGTTACAATTTAGATAACGTATAACTTTTAAACTTAGTTTTTTAACTAAGTTAAAAAATGTCTATACTTTTATTTTATTTTATTTTAGCATTTAATAGCAAGAATTTCATTTTCTATTTTTGATTTATATTATTATTTATATGTTTAATATTAGAGACAATCAATGGATTTTCTCTTTTTGTTTCTATGCGTCATTTACTACAATATAAGCATTAAATATTAAAAAGAAATTTTTTAAAATAATTATAGAATATCCATTTTAGCACAAAATCATAAGTCTCAATTTGAAATTTCTACAATGGAAGAAAGGAAAGTCTGGATATTCTGCAGAATCAAAAATTCGTCTGCATTATGAAGCTGGCATGGGAGTTTGGGTCTGAGTTTTTTTCTGATGCTCGTGCGCATATCGATATTATTTTGCTTAGCCTTCGTATGATTTAAGTGAAAACAGCAACGTCGCATTGGACAGAAGCGTACAACTATATACATACATTCAAACCGCATACTTTTCATTTACATTTATTTTAATCTACTCTGTATTATTACTTATTGGTATGATAAAATTATTGATAAATAATTCGTGTAATTCCGATTTAACACAAAGATTAATCTAAAGCATAGAGTGATTTTCTGTATACACTAATAAGGAAATTATTCTGTTTGTTTATTTATAATATTGTAGTGATTGTGGACATAACCTCACTTATGATGAAATTATCTATTGAAGAAATTGTTAAAAAAAAATTATCTGAATTACTTATGTATATATTATAGAGTAATTGCAATAATTTATTTTATTTTGAAAATGATAGTATAATATTTTAAAGAACATATAATAAATCGTTTACAATTCTAAATGTATCTTCTTTAATATATAAAATTGAATACAGAGATGTTTCTAAAAACAGTAAACAAGTCAGCAAATAAACAGCCCCAACAGTATTTGCTATAAGACTGTACACTCATGTAAATGATGTATGTAAATCATGTAAATCATGTACAAAAATGTCAGATTTTTGTACTCCAAAGTGGTCCGGCGATCCTCGCAGATCCAAAAAGATCTCCGAACATTGTTTCTAAATATCGTAGCTTCTACAACAGTTAACGGAACCAGCTGTACATAAAAAATTTTATTTATAAGAGATCTATCTATCAAACAATTTTATATAAAATATAAGTTTTATTCTATCAATTCATCCCGTTTATTACTATTATTTTAGCTAATAATAATAAATTTGTAGATTTTGAATCCATAAACTAAAAATATTTATATTATATATGTAAATCTTTTCGTAGAAAAACAAAAATAAATTTTCGTATATAAGAGCAATATTTATATAAAATATTTTTCAGAAATATTCCAAAGTAGCTTAACCAAAAATAAATTATATAACGAAATTACAGCTGACAACTATGGACCATTAAAACAAATGGCTAAGTATCCTCATAAATAACAGCATGTATAATTTAGCAGAGATATTAAGCAGTTTATTATAAGGTAGTAGTCTATCGAGATTCCGTACTTTTTTTACATTTTTTAAAACCAATTTTCTTTCAATTTATTTTGTTGGAATCAGTTTTATTCAAAATTTTTTTTTATTTTTTAACTACTTTTTTTTTTTTTTTCTTATGTTTTTTTAAACTGGTTTGATATTTATAAAATTTTTTTTATCTCACAATTTTTTTTCACCAAATTTTTTACTTCAATTTCTTTTTCAATCAATAGTTTTGTATTCGATTTTATTTTTTCTTTCCGAGAAAAATTGCATAGAAAATAAGTATTATATTTTGATATGATCTATATTTTTTTATTCAATTTGTTCCAAAACCTTTTTTGTTATCAATCACTATAATATTAATAATTAAGCGACTGAAAATCTATACTTAATCTATCTATCCAGAATTTTTATCAGTTTTTTATATAAATCTGACAAGTTGTTCGAAACATCTCTGTTTCAATGATATATATTAAATAATAGACATTTATGATTATAAACGATTTATTATATGCTCTTTAAAATATTATACTATAATTTTCAGAATAAAATAAATTATTGCAATTACTCTATAATATACATAAGTAATTCAGATAATTTTTTTTAACAATTTCTTCAATAGATAATTTCATCATAAGTGAGGTTATGTCCACAATCACTGCAATATTATAAATAAACAAACAGAATAATTTCGTTATTGATTTATACAGAAAATGACTCTATGATTTAGATTAATCTTTGTGTTAAATCGGAATTACACGAATTGTTTATCAATATGTTTATCATACCAATAAGTAATAATACAGAGTATTTTTTATTTATATCATTATTTATATTTTTATTATTTGAGACAATTAATGTATTTTCTCTTTTTGTTTCTACGCGTTATTTACTACAATATGATATAAGCATTAAAAATTAAAATTAAATTTTTTAAATTAATTAAAGAATATCCATTTTAGCACAAAATCATAAGACTCAATTTGAAATTTCTACAATAGAAGAAAGGAAAGTCTTGATTTTCTGCAGAATCAAAAATTCATCTCCATGATAAAGCTGGCATCGGAGTTGGGTCTGAATTGCTTTTTGATACTCGTGCGCATATTAGATGTTTTGGCTTAGCCTCTGTAATGATATAAACGAAAACGACAACGTCGCATTGGACAAAAGCGTATAACTATATCTATATATATTTATTGCCTACGTCACAGCTCGTGACATAGGCAAATACGCACATTAATTTATGCTGACGTGGCTGTGACGTCGCGTTGGCGCGTTAGTGTAGCAGTTGAGCCTGTTGAGGGCGCACGCTCCCGGCGCTCGAAAATCGTCGAGCCTTTCGTATATGTCATCGGCAATCTCTCCTTATTATCTCTGCTATTAGTAGTGATCAGTCACGTATGTGACGGTCGTTGATCGGCTGCCGTTTGTTTGTCTCTTTAAACTGGAAATTCTGAGAATGGAAAGCGCGACAGTAGCGTCTGTCTGGATATAGATAGGTGTACGTAACCGTATATTGAACAGAGAAAAAATGCCAACAAACAGTCATCAAGAAACAGTACAATAATTTGAAGCGACATTGAATGTTTATTGAATAAAATTATTTACAATATTGGATAATTATTGATAAGGTTTATAAATTTATTAGAGATTATTTTTAAGATAAAGAAATAAGATTGGTTAAATCTCAGGAGGATCGACATTCTTAACATGTACTAAAGCAGTGATAACATTTCTGAATTTTGTTTTTTTTCCTTCAGAAAAGTAGTAATATAGTGGTAACGCACATGACTACACTAACTCAAATATTAAACGATTAAAAATTTTTAAAGTCCCTATTGAATTAAATACAAAGCAAATTTGGCTGCAAAATAGTAATAGAAAAGATCGGATTGTTATTCAATTTGTATTAAATTGAACAATATACAAATATTTCTAAAATTATAATTTTAAAGAAACAACATATAAATAAATATTTCTAATAAATGCTTTTTGCTTTTCTTTTAGTAACATTTTCCAGAAAATGTCGTATAAGGTTCATTCAACTTTTCGCGCCTACTTACCACCGAATATGCCTAATGTTTTAGAGACAAATGACTGCTAACAGGTCTCATCAATAATATGGAGAGAAGAAATGAGTGGCAACTTCGCTCGCTTTTCATAGGAAAAGCTTATCAAAAATTGATCGTAGATGGAAGTTCAGATCTGCCCGGTAGACGTCGCTTTCTTGGAAATTCCTCGATAATTCTGCGTGCAACAGAGAGAGAGAGAGAGAGAGAGGGAGAGAGAGAGAGAGAGAGAGAGAGAGAGAGAGAGAGAGAAAACACAAGTCAGAGCGACTGAAGGGAAGAAAAGAAGCAAGAATGGGAGAGTAGTTTTAACTTTGCCCTCTTTCCACATTCACTACATATTGACACTCACTTCTATTTAAATATTGCTATTGAATGAACAACTTCACAGGGTATTGCTACCTTGCGGCGAATTCTGACGTGAAGTTTCGACGCGTAATTTGAAACGATTTTAGTGAAGTTTTCACTCCTCTCTACCCTCTATAATAACTATTGATAGGATCACTAGTAGTTAGGGAGAGTAAAGAAAAGGAGTGAAAACTCCGCTCGCTTTACATGGGAAAAGCTTATTAAAAATTAGCCGGAGATTGTTGAGATTGGAAAAAAATCCTTTGATTGTTCTATGCGCAGCAGAAAGAGAAAGCAAAAGTCAAAGCGCATAAGGGGAAAAAGAAGCAGAAATAAATTTATCGATTTTAAATAAAAGCATCCGGACGCGATCTCTCTCAGGAGAGTGGCCATATTTGGTGCCGAAACCCGGGACTTTTTTTGCGACCAGTATTTACGCGTCGAAGTGTTGTGTTAGTAGCAAATCGTTGTGTGACTTTAAACAGGGCTTATGAATGTATTAGCAGATAGCTACCGCATTTTAATTTTTGAAGTTTATAATTAATGTTACAAGATATTCTTTGTGTTATTTATGTTTTTGTAGCATTGTAAACAAAGATAATTTTTGAAAAAACAAACTAATTTTTTTTTGACACCAATCTATTAATAATTCTTATATAATACTAGCTTTAAATATGTCACTCATTGTAAAAGAAAAAAATCATATTTATAATAAATAAGAAAAATATTTATAAAAATAATGTTAGGAAAGAATTTATGAATGAAATTTCAAGTTATAGAATTTTTTTAACAAGGTATCCATTTTAAATAACAGTGTACCCATTCTATTAGAAATAAAAAAAAAGATTGTTAAATAAAGTACAGCCTACGTATATTTATTTATCTAAATAATAAATAAAACTTTTTTTATATAAAGCAAAATTATTTGGTACCGCAGAGAGTTGCGCCCGACGCCGCCCGATCGCTGTCGTCCGCCGCTGTGTGTATCACTCTCGTCTCGACCGCCGAAGTAGCGTGTAGAATAGAATAGAAGGTGTGAAACACAGCGGGGAGCAAAGAAAAGAAATAAGATTAGAAAAAAAGATGGTAATTAGGTGAAAGAAGAAATGAGAGAAGATAGTGTGAATAAGGTTTAAAGTGAAGAGGTAACAAAGGAGATGAATCGAGAGAAAGACGAAAGAGAGAGTGAGTAGTGGAGAGAGGGGTAGTGAAGGAGAAGTAAAGAAATAGAGATATAAGAAGTAGAGAGAGAGAGAGAGAGAGAGAGAGAGAGAGAGAGAGAGAGAGAGAGGGAGAAAAGAATGGAAGAAAAGACAAAGATGCGAGAAAAGAAGGTGATAATAAGAGAAGAGTGAGCAGTGAAGCAGAGGACGAAGAAGGGGAAGAAAAGAGAAGTCGAAAAGGGGATGAAAAACATTGAGCGGTGACGCCGGACCCATAGCACATCTCTATCACCACCCTTTCGCCGACGGACCTCTTGAGCCACCACCGTTCCCCTGCCGAGCGGCAAGGTATAGCCCAGGCGAATTAGGTCCAAAATGGCCGACTTACAAACATTTTCTCCAACGCCTATTTTTTTGCACTAAATGATAGAGGAAGATATGTAGAATAAGACCTTAAATTTTCGGGATCATAACCCATCGGCGACGTATTTTTTTATTGCAAAATAGCAAAAAATGCTCTTTTTTTACTTTTTCTTCAATAGTTTAAATAATATCGCTCTAATCGAAAAATGTTTCGTATAAAAGTTGTGCAGGAGATAATTTTGAACAAAAGTACGTACATTAAAAACTTAAAAAGTCGATTTTTCTATTGTTCAATAAACAATGAAAATGGAAAAACTTTCGATATTCAAAGAGCTATACAATTTGTTTAAACAATTGAAATTCAATAATAATGGTGCAAATAGATGTTTTTTCATCTACTTATATTATGTTTCGAATTACAAAGTGTACTTTCAATATGGTGACCAATTGCAAAATTATTTATATTGCAACTTAACCATTGCGAAGTTCACCAACGGCTGGGAATTTTTTAATGCAGTAAAATACAATGATTAGTGGATATTAATAGTACTCAAAGCTGAAAAGACCAGATTTTTAAACTAAATATTTGTATTGTTTAAAGTGAAAAACGCCATTGCTAGGGACGATATCTCGGAAGTTTTTAACGCTAGAATATTGAAACAAAATGCATTTTATTACACTTAAAAAAAGAAAAATTTTGAGCCATTGCACATTTGCATGCGACCAATAGAAGTTGCGTCAATTTTTGTTTAAACTATTATTTATTACTTGTCATTTAATTAACATGTTAACTTGAAATTTGACAAGGTGCAGGTATGAAGGTTAATATATCTTTACATTTATTAATAAATTCTAAATTATTAGTAATTATGCTTAAATGTAACATTTATAAAAAGGTTTTTACGCGTGGCATCAGTGACGGCTGGCGGCGGCTTATCTCTCCTCGCGTAGACATCGCGGCGCCGCCGGCTGAGCATGCACACATTCGCGCGCTGCGTCACAGACAACTCTAGCTACATTGTTCTCGATCTTAGTTGTAAAATAGAATATCTTTACCATAAAAGCAGCTATTTCAATGATTTTTTTTAATTTATCTTAATTTTTTCTAACATTCATAGTGCTCTTGGTTCTTATACGGTAATTCTATTGTATCCAATGTATAATAACATAAATTAATTCTTTTAAATTTTATATTGATTTATTTAACAGTTTAGAATTACTTTTACTTCATTTTTTGCCTTTATGTTATAATATTAACGTTATTCAATATTAGTTTTGCTCTTTTCTGATAACCAATTTTGAATATTGATGCATATTTACGTTATTTCTTGCCTGTAATGCACTCAGCGCTGAAAATTTTTATTTTCAATAGCTTAACTAGCTTTGTATTTATAAATCATTTACATGATCTATATGAATATATAGTGCATAATATCTACATATTTGTTAACCAGGACGTGATCAATTACAATAAAATTTTCAAAATAACAATAATAAATTATTCGAATTGATAATTGCTTAACATAAATTATATTAATATGTATTATTAATCAGTTAGAGTTTATTCTCGTTTTGGATAGTACGAGTAGAGCCGCGTGCGCCCGAGTCGGAAGGAAAAGAAAAGCGAATAAAGCGGGGTTTTTGTGTACGCGTTTGAGACGTCCTACGGAGGGAAGTAAGACTTCGCGACAGGTTCCAAGCCGTCTGCAGCGGCGCGTCCCGAGCAAGAGAACGAGAGGACTACGCGAGTGCCACGCTAGTGTTCGCGCCTGTTTTGGGCTTGCTCAGACGGTGTAGGCGGATCGCTGCCGTCTGGCGGCCGCGTGTGTTTGCGCGAGCCGCCCAGCGTCGACGCCAGTACTCCTGGGGGACGCCCCGTCGTTAGTACTCTCAGATTAGTTTACGCGAGTGCGCCCTTGTGAGGCGCTCCGCGTGAGAGAGAGAGAGAGAGAGAGAGAGAGAGAGAGAGAGCGTGCGCGCGTATTGCGGCCTGCGAGACTTCGCGGTCGTTATTGCAGGCGCGCGAGCCTCGCAGCTTTTAATATTGTAAACCGGGAGATTATCGCGCTGCAAATAAATCTTGTACTTGAAAAGCTTGTTCGCGTTGATTTCTGTTTTTTTTCCTCGCTGTCAGTCTCTACCTTCCCTGATCATTTTCCTGCATCGCGCTGAATTTGCGCGCAGGATCCACCCGCTTCCGCAGGCACGGCGAAGAGCTTCCGCCGTGCGAACTGAGCTTGCTGCGGACGCGGTGCTCGTGGCCAGAGCACCGCACACGAGACAAGTAAGTAGGCTCGCGCCTTCGCGAGTCGATTCTTTTTGTTGTAACGGGCCGGCGCGTCGTGGCGCGCCAAGACTCTACCGCCGACGGGCGCTTATTCCCCGGACGGCGAGAAGAAGGAGCAATGTGGTTTGCGCGCGGACCGTACGAGAGCGGCCGCGCGTCGAGGTTCGAACTGGAGTTCGCATGATCGGATCCACCCCGTTACAATATATATATATATATATATACATATAAATTTACTATATAAAATTGTAAAAATCGTTATTAATATATATAAAATTCAAATATACTTCCTTGTCAATTTTAAGCACTTTTTATTCTTTAACTTTTTCTTATATAACACTTTGTTTTTGTGTAAAAAATCAAAAACCAAAAGTTGCATAACTCAAATTTTTTAAGGTTTTTGATTTTTTACACAAAAACAAAGCGTTATATAAGAACAAGTTAGAGAATAAAAAGTGCTTAGAATTGACCAAGAAGTATATCTGAATTTTTCGAGACGATTCGATGAATTTGTCCAATTTCTCATAAATTGCCAATTGGCAAAAATAAAAAAGTTGCTCAAAACTCAGGGAAAAAAATTTAAACATTCTTTGATTGATTCTAAGCACTTTTTATCTTATTGATTTTTTGTCGAATGCATTATATTCGTGAAAAAAGTTCGTGAAAGTTTACGCAAAATTTTGCGCTTCAGGCACCATTTTCTAGCCGCCATATTGAATTTCTGGATTCGATATCAAACTGAATTTAAAGTACAACTCATTTATGTACTCATAGTTGAAAAATAAAGTTCCGTCCTCAACGTTAACACAACAAGAAATTGGATTTAAAAAAAAAGTATCAAAATTTTGCATTTTTTGAGTAAAAACTTCGCAATTCTGATATCAGAAATGGGAAGTAGAGAAAAAAATACTTAAGAAAAAGTATGTTTGTTTTGAATATATCCGTGGAATATGTGATGGATTTACGGTAGCAGAGTTACGATTTCTCTGTTTTGGACGTTAATGGGCTAAATAATAATATTATTTAATCAAAATTTTGAGTATTAAAATTTTGTATAAAAGTATTGTTAAACTTTCTTATTTAATAAATATGAATTGGTATAAATTTATATATTACTACCAAATTAAATCCGAAGTATTATTAAATTAGTAATATAATATATAAAAGCAGAAAAAATTTTTAAATAAAAATCAGTGAACAAAACAAGAATAGTAAAATTATTTAATTCAAATATAAAGTGAATGAAATAGGATTCTTGATATTCATTTAAGGGGGGGGGGGAACTTTTCGACGAACGACATTTTCACGAAATTTTTGATATCGTGAAAATGTCGAAATTTGAGCCGAGTCGACGTCATTTGCGGGAAGTTTCACTTTATTGGTTCAATTTGAAGAAATCTGCTGCCGAGACGCATCGATTGCTTCAGGAGGCTTATGGAGAAGTTTGTGTGTCGATGATTCAAGTGTTCGCGGATGGTTTCGACGCTTCAAAAGCGGTGATTTCGACGTGGAAGACAAGGAGCGTTCCGGGCGGCCGCAAATCTTTGAAGATCGAGAATTGGCGACTTTGCTTGATGAAGATTCTTGTCAAACGCAAGAAGAACTTGCTGAAGCATTGGGAGTTGACCGAACAACCATTTCCAAGCGTTTGAAAGCCATGGGAATGATCCAAAAGCAAGGAAATTGGGTGCCGTACGAACTGAAGCTGAGAGACGTCGAACGGCGTTTTTTCACTTGCGAACAGCTGCTTCAGCGACATAAAAGAAAGGGTTTTCTGCATCGTATCGTGACTGGCGATGAAAAGTGGATACTTTACGATAATCCGAAGCGAAGAAAATCATGGGGACTACCCGACCATGCATCATCATCGACGGCCAAGCCAAATATTCATGGCGCCAAGCTCATGCTCTGTATATGGTGGGACCAGCTAGGTGTGGTTTACTATGAGCTTCTGAAACCGAATGAAAGGATCACAGGCGAGGTCTATCGACGACAATTGATGCGTTTGAGCCGCGCACTGCGAGAAAAACGGCCACAATACTCCGACAGGCACGACAAAGTTATTTTGCAACATGACAATGCTCACCCACATGTTGCACCGCCGGTGAAAACATACTTAGAAACGCTCAAATGGGAAGTCCTACCCCACCCGCCGTATAATCCAGACGTTGCTCCGTCTGATTACCATCTCTTCAGATCGATGACGCATGGCCTGGCTGACCAGCACTTCCATTCCTACGAGGAAGCCAAAAAATGGGTGGATGACTGGATAGAGGCCAAGCCGGTCGAATTTTTTCGCAACGGGATTCGTATGTTGCCAGAAAGATGGGAAAAAGTTGTAGCTAGCGATGGCCAATACTTTCAATAATTCATTTGTAACCATTTTTTCACAATAAAGGCTCAAAATTTGAAAAAAAACGGGAAAGACTTATTCACATACCTGATATTTTATATTAAATTCTATCAGAATCTACAGAATGAAAATTATTTTTATAAGTGCAAAAGAATACTTAGGTATTAAAAATATATGAACATCATGGTCGATCTTATTACAATCATTATTATCAATTTCCATTATTAGTATTATTTAGTATTAATGAATAAAATAAGTAAAATCAATTATTTAATTAAACGTAAAATTTAATAGAGTAACCAAAGTCTAGGTAGTACGTTGAGCTGGTGGCAGCGCAAAGCCGTACCGATGCGAGGCCTCTCACCAAATTTGATTGAATTTTCAAACTTTTATGATTTTGTTTTCTGATTTTACCAGTAGAGTCACGATGTTGCGTACGCTATTTGCATGCGATTTTTGATATTGAAAATATTTTATTTTATTTTTTTGATCAACGATGGTGATTTGGTTGGTTACTTACAAATTTTATCTATGACGGCAAGTTTCAGCGATTATGGACATTAGAGTGAACTGCCATGTAGGGATATACACACTAGGAAATGGACCTGAAACAGGGGGCCGAAGAAAAATCAGAATTTATTAAAAATTTAAATGTCTTTTTATTTATGATTTTTGAATTTCATATATATATATATATATATATATATATATATATATATATATAATTTAATTTATAATTATTTTGATATCAATTAATATTTTATATCATACATATATTTTTCCGCAAATCCATTCTGATTCGCTTGCCAGCCACTTTCGCGTTGTGTTTTTTTTTTATATTTACATTTAATTTATATTTATATTTACATTTTTTTTATATTTTAATTTAAATTAAATAAGGATTATTTAGAGGAATTTGACAAACAAAATTCAACAAGAAGAATTTAATTTAGAGTCTATACGAGGCAACGTCTATAGAATTATAGAAGACTGGATTTCGACTTTTATTTGCTTCTTTTTTGGTTAGATCCCTGCTAGGTAGAAGAAATTGAAGATAATCGCCCCACTATTTATAATTTTTATAAATATTATCAAGTTTCAATATTATTGGTCTCCAACGAACTCGCTGGCACGTGATTCGGATCCAAATATCCCGTTTTGCTTCCCATATGCCCCATCCGTTTTCACCCCGCAACCCCGTCACCGTTTCATGATTTCGGACGACAAAGCAGGTCGCGGCTTTGGAACGGGATCACCGTACCTGCAGAGTATTCTCAGTGGAGGATCAGACCACAAGACTAGACCAGAAATGACAAGAAAACGTGAGTGATGTGGGCTTCTTGCGACTGTTGGACCCGTCCGACAGTGTGTTCGATCTATATGAAGGCATACACGTTCTAGACGAAAGCCAGTTGACGATCTCATTGGAGGAAATCAGCGCGAATGCTTTGCACCATCGAATCATTCAGAAGAAGCGTTTTTTGAGGTCAATTGATGACGACTCCAGTGAATCGGAGGTTTGAGTGAATTGCTATGAGAGAATACTAGGCATGCCGTACAGTACAGGGGCAAGTGCTCGAAGTACAGTGATTTTAACTACTATCAACTGCGTCATTAATATTCTGACTTTGACGACTTCAGGAGTTTCAGGGTGGTGATGATAACGCAGGTGACCCTTGCGATAGCCGGGATAATTACGACCACCAGTCGCGTGGATTAACTACGAGGATTAAAACGAATACAGGGAGAGATAATCATGTTGGACTGGTAGTCATAACGACAACGAGAACTTGTGAAGTCGCAGCACCTGGCGAAATCGAGACCGTGACAAAGGAAGACCGGAGAGTATCTGAAGAGAAAAAAAAGGAAATCGTGTAGTGTGGCCCCTGCAACGACGATTAATTTAGTAGATGTGGCGTCTATAGCCTGGGTAAGATCAGCCAAAAGGTATGAGTCGATCATGAGCGAGGAGGACGTTCGAGCTATGACGAAGAAACCGAGAAGGATGAGATTAAAACGAAGATAGTGGCAATGCCGAGGACGGCAAAGGACATTACGGGAGTCTCGATAGTACAGGCCGAGTCAAAGAGACCGTAGAGTGATGCCACAGCGGCGAAATCTCCACTATATCAAAGGATGCAGGTCGAAACAGTTGCTCGATATCGCCGTCCAGGACCAGACCGTAGAAAAGACGTTCAAAATACACATGATATTAAAAACGCTGGAAGATTCTAGGATTCATTTTTCAAGTACAAGAAAATAGGTTACCGTGCGTCGAACTGTCCATGTACAGTATGCCATTGGTCCAACTTTGAACTTTACTTTTTTCTCTACCGATTGGAGAAATTTTTCGTTTCTTATAATTTTTCAAGTATTTTCATTTCATGAGCATGACCCAAATTTTTATGCTCAATACCAATGGTACGATGTTTGCTGCTATTATATTTATTCAAAAAATTATGAAAAAATGTAAAGTCATTTATACTTATTTTTCAAGCTATATTATATCCAGATTGTATTCTTTAATGTTCTATTGAAGTGTTCATAGATAAACGCTTTGATGTTACGGTATGTAGATTAATCTTATACTGCTTGATAAGGTCTTGAAACTCGGAATTATAAAATTCTTTGTCTCGATCGGTATGTACATTTCTTAGAATAAGGCCTTCCTAAAAAATGAACTTTAATACAATTGCAGTTTCTTTTCCAGTTGCCATGCATATTTGGAAAATGTATCAATGACCATAAGCAAATAATGTTTACCTTTTTTTCTCGCAAGTACAAGGTTATTATCTCCACAAGATCTGCTTGCCAAGTTTCGTCCAGACCTCGTACAATGGATCGCCAATGGTGATAGTTTCGTCTATTCTAGCCAGTTTATGAAACTCTTCAACCAACTGCGACATTTTGTAACCCTCTAAGCATAGATATTTTTCTGTTCTATTATAGTTTTTCAATTTTTTATTGATTTCGTCTCTGTGTC
Organism: Sycobia sp. Sy_11; assembly: GCA_018907035.1. Lineage (NCBI taxonomy): Eukaryota > Metazoa > Arthropoda > Insecta > Hymenoptera > Epichrysomallidae > Sycobia > Sycobia sp. Sy_11. The sequence continues at coordinate 2,044,670 of JACCIC010000070.1, read as the reverse complement.
GCTCTTTAATCAAATCTAAATCAGCAATATCTCCTCGTAATTTAGCGAGAAGTTCATAGACCTTTCTCAATGATATCTGAGCTATACGTTTAAAATCTGTAAATTAATAGTATCGTTGACTTAAATAGATTCAACAACTTTGCAGAATCTTTTATTTTCAATGTAAAAGTGACCATCAGTCATAATTTTATAACTAACTCAGATTCATATCGTCTTAATTGAGGTTCAATCACATCGATACTCATCATGAAATTGAATTTCATATGGAGATATTTAGTCAATGTATGCGTTTTTCTCAGACTGCTTCTGTAAGAGCACTGGCTTTATTATATACTTATTCTCTCCATACTCATGTGAAAGGTTTCCTATTACATGCTACTTGTTTCAATTCTCCATAGCATACTGCCTGATTTGTATATTTCGACATGTGTATCGTTTGAACAATTGGCTTTGAATGGAAATGCACTCTCTTTCCTGATGGCACATTTTAATGAATGTAGTCTGTTTCTCGGAGTCTTTTAATATTTGAATGCATTTCTTCTTCAATGACTCTAATTACCTGCTTTTTGATCGGCTTTGAGTACATTTTGAGTTTGATTGAGTTCACGTAATCTTGTATCGAGGCAAAACATCTAAGCCTTTCATTGAAGTTCTCTTCAAGGATCGCAGCAAATGAAAAAACGTATAAAACTTCCAAGAACGACATTAGCAAATAAGCAAGACTTATAAAAATCGTAAAGCGAAGTCGAAACTCCCTATTGAAGTTCTCCAAAATATACCTGGATATGAATTAGTACTATCCGAACGTAATTGTGATGCCTAACTGTTTGAACATATGTTCAAGTTGATCGTATATTAAAAAGTTCACAACTCTAATGTATTATATAATTTTATCATGTTTGATTGCTTTAAGTATTAAAATGCTGGAGCTTTATTCCCAGCCCTAATCAAGAGTATACATTAAAGTAAGTAAACATTCAATTGGCGCGAAAAAAAGTTCTGTATATTTTATATAATATTAAATATTCGGTATAAATAATTTTTTTTATTTAAAATGATCTGTAATTTGCAATTTTCATAGTTAAATACGATTTCAATACACTCATTAATTCTTTATAAGGTATTTTTCATAGAACATGCATTTTGCACAAAAAATTTATCGGTCGCTTATGATTCGGAACAATGTTTCCCGATACTGCACCGTGTGAAAGACGTATTTTTATCCTTGGATATATTACAATGAATGGAACATGGCTCTATCACTATATGCTAGTGTGATTAATAATCTGTCGAGTGGACTTAATGTGATGAATGGAATCCAAAGCATGACACGACGCATCAGTCAACTGGTAATTACAAGGCATCATTATTTTAGGTTGCACATGGTATAATGTGTATTAACTACCTTGAAAAGGGAAATAGCATTAACAACGATTATTAAGTAGCATTATTGGAGCATTCGAAGTAAAAAATCATGAAAAAAGCGACCCCATTTGAAGAAAAAAAGTATTCTTTCATCAAGACAATGTACCGTGGAATAAATCAATGAGAAGGATGCTAAAATTGCATGATTAGGCTATGAATTCCTTTTCTATACAAATTTTGTATGATTTTTTTCATATTTGCAGATCTCAAAAGTATGCTCCTTGGAGAAAAATTCAGCACTGATAAAGAGGTAATCGCCGAAACTAAGGCTTATTTGAACGCTAAAGAGAAATCCTACTATAAAAATGGCATTGGAAAATTGTATGATCCTTGTAATTGTTGTATCCCTCTCGAAGGCACATATATGGAATAAAGCATCCAATTTTACCAAAAAGAAGTGTTTTACTATGTTAGCTTACGAACTTTACAGCCTACCTCTTACTAATTTTAAATTGCCGATATGTAAATAAAAATTCAAAATTTTGTTTGAATCTTTACATTATGAATTGTGTCTTCAGGATCATTATAATTTGTAGTTACAACCGTGTTACAGTTGTAACGTTTCTGTCCCCCTCGAGATAGCATACGCGGTATTTTCCCAGGGTAGTTTGAGAGGGGAGGAAGTATTTCGGGATCGGACAGCGGATCAGGAAAATAAGTATACAAGAACACAGTATATTTTTATAACAATAACAATTAATTTATTCAAGAAAACCTTTGGTGTAATCTTCTATTTACAACATTCTGCAACAGATAAATTATAACAAAATAATTAATAAGAAAGTAATTTTAAAGCTAGATCTATATATATAATTCTTATACTAAGTTTGCGTTATTTTCCGCGATGCGTATAAAATTCGGCGCTGTTTACCGCACGGATACCCGGTGTTAGTTTCCACGCGGGGAGTTTACAAAACGTGACAGGTAGATTCTAAAATAGGATGAAACAAGGTAACCTTAACTCCGCTGGTCTTTTGAGGAGCGCTTCGCAACCAGGATCAAGAAGTTAAGGGAAAATTGACTAGTCGGGATAGGTAAACGGCTGGTCTTTTGAGGAGCGCCTCGCAACCAGGATCACGTTTACTTAGGATAGGTAAAATTATTAGTCGTCTGTCTTTTGAGGAGCGCCTCGCAACAGAGATCAAGCTAATAATTTCGGACAGGATTCTGAGCCGTTTGCCAAGACTGCAATTCGATTACTTAGCTCTCAGTATGCCATCCGAATTTCATGCAAACTTCACTAAGTTGTTCACTTACATAAGAACTTACATATCCCGTATCCAGAAGAGCTGACACTTCGTAATCACCGATCATCACTCTTACAAAATGTCTATTGTCGGTTTCTATTTCTAATTCTTGTTCATGGGTCGAGCTGGGTTCGGTGTGGGCTCGGTCCTCCTGGCGTTTCCCGACGGGTGGCACTTACAGTCACGGGTATACACATTATAGCGACCGCAATACGAACAAAAGATTTTTTGTTGATTCGTGCACTTGAAGCAGTCGTGTCCCGTCTGTTTGCACCTCCAGCAACACTTATTTCGGTCGTACACTGTAGCAATTTTATTGTTAAAATTATGTACACGGATTTCAGGTCTTTTCACTTTATATTCTGGTGTAGATGTGTGATTTTTCAGATTTTTCTGTTTCTCACACTGTTTTTTCGTTTCAAGATATTCTTCTACGTGTTGTACGATATCTGACGTATACGTGACGTCAACACGACGAATATGTAAACGATATTCGGCCAGCATGTTATAGTACATCATTTCGGTTTTTTGCTGTTCTGTAAAACTTCCTCGACGTCTCATTAGTGTGATTAATGAATTGTTGAACGTACGTAAATCCTCATTAGGTTCCTGTACACGATTATGTATCTGTCGATCTAGATTTCGACTTTCACTAGGTGATAAATAAAACTTTTGTAGTCCTTCTTCTAGTTCTATGAAAGTTTTAAAATTTGTGGCATAATTTCTATGCCGTAACTGCGCATCACCTCTCAATAATTCCGGAAATCCGTTCAGAATTTGTTGATCGGATAAATTATATGCTCTCTGTAACTCATGGATCCTTTCGAGAAAGGAATGTAAGTTTTTGCCATCGAAATGGCAATTCCATTTCCTCATTTGGTCCATTACTTTGGCATTTTCTTGTGCAGCCGACGGTTGCTGTACGTACACAGTAGCAGGCGGCGTACCATAAGGTGTGTTCGCAGCTGGGTGTGCCACGACTGGACTGGATGTTGGTGCAGCTGCTTGTTGATTTAGGAGCTGCAAACGTAGTTGAGGAAATTCTTCTTCAATTTCGTCTAGAACTTGAGTTCGGTTCAGATTTTCGTTGAAGTTTTTTTCGTCTTCTAGTTTGTCGGAAAAGAGCTCCGGGTGAGCCCGTACATATGAGATTAAATTTTGTCGCAAATACGCTTTTGTACCGTTTATAGGTAAATTATTTTTAACAAGTTCTCGTTCGATTTGCTCTTTCGTTAATTTATAGATCCAGCTTACTCGCGGTTTTGCCATTTTAGCCGGATTTTAATTTTATTTGTAAATACAAAAAATATACTGTGTAATCCTTTTTTTTTTTTTAAATTTTCTGGAATGGAAAAAATAATTTCTTTTTATTTTATCTACTAGAAAACTATTAATTCAGTTTTGTATTTTCAAAACGATCAATTTTATTATAATTTCGATGTGTGTTACTTCGTGCTTCGGCTCAACACGCCTTAGCACCTAGTCGCTCAGCACGCCTCTAGGCTCTTTTCACACAGATCGAAAAAATGCTGTATAATAATTTTTAAAATTTCCGTTTAAAGAAATTATTCTGTAATTTCAGAAATAATAAATTTTATTCAAATGTAAATTTTACAGATTTATTATACTAGTCTCTGTTCGGGCGCCATGTAACGTTCCTGTCCCCCTCGGGATAGCATACGCGGTATTTTCCCAGGGTAGTTTGAGAGGGGAGGAAGTATTTCGGGATCGGACAGCGGATCAGGAAAATAATTATACAAGAACACAGTATATTTTTATAACTGTTATGGTCTGAGACGATGTTTATAATTTTATAATTTTTAATAATAAGTGGAATTTATACTAGCGAAATATTTATTAGTTTTAAGATTCGTTTATTATAATATGAGATTTAACGGCTTCGTCGTCAAGTACTCTATATAGATGTAACATTAGTTCGTTAATAATTTCATAAGCGTGTGTATTATCGAGTAAGATTTATATAAACAAGACTTATCTAATAACTTCTAAAATAAGGTTTCGTTGAATATAGCTGTAGTTCGAGTAGATGTAAGCAAATGCGACTAATGTTACTCCGTCTGTTTATGTTTGCGAGCGGCGTCACCGCTATAAAAATCCGATCATAATAGGTTGGTTATATGATCTCAGCGCTTGAAATCACAAAGGAAATCTGATAAGCGGTTAACTCGGACAAGTGGTTACGCGTGGAAAGTTCTAGTAAGATGATGAAATAAAATATTTGATTGTAAAATTTCTGTAAAGCAAAAACTAGAAAAGAAATATTCGAGTAAAATTAAATTATTAAATGAAATAATTTGAAGGAATGGATGAACATCATGGAATGTCGATGCACTACACAACGCGACCGAACTCACGTTATAGGCCGAACTTTGTGTACAAAGGTACACGCTTGATCCGTGCCGTGACGGGAAAACCGAACATTTTACCTTAAAATGGCTTATATGCGGTGATACAAATAAGGTATTCGAATACTTGCTGTTGGAAAAATATTGAGGTTTTCAAAAGAGGTAAAAGGTTATGCTTCCTAAAAGCAGTGATCCGTGCTGTGACGTGAAATTCTGATATTTTCCTTAAAAGAAGCCCTTCTACTGACTTATTTTGAAGTAAGTCGTATTCTGGCTTTTGGAAAATATCGAGAATTTCCAAATCAGGGGACGAGTATGGTTTGCCACCTTGGGCTCACCGTCCGTCCGGCTGCGCGATGAGTTTGGGTTGCGATTGGTGCGAGTGGGGCTTATCGCCCGAACTGACAGGCGAAACAGCGCCGTGCCGCGGCGCGTGCGCTATGTCTATAAAACAATGCTAAGAGAACGCGCGACCATTATTCTTTCCTGGTCTTTGCTAAGGTTAATATCTTATGTACATTTTTATTATTATTCATTAAAAATAAAATTCAGTCTAATTTTTGACTTGTTTCATCTTTACTCATTATAAAATATCCCAGCATTTATTCAGTTATAATAACAATAACAATTAATTTATTCAAGAAAACCTTTGGTGTAATCTTCTATTTACAAGATTCTGCAACAGATAAATTATAACAAAATTATTAATAAGAAAGTAATTTTAAAGCTAGATCTATATATATAATTCTTATACTAAGTTTGCGTTATTTTCCGCGACGCGTATAAAATCCGGCGCTGTTTATCGCACGGATACCCGGTGTTAGTTTCCACGCGGGAAGTTTACAAAACATGACAGGTAGATTCTAAAATAGGATGAAACAAGGTAAGCTTAACTCCACTGGTCTTTTGAGGAGTGCCTCGCAACCAGGATCACACTTACTTAGGAACAGGTAAAGCTATTAGTTGTCTGTCTTTTGCGGAGCGCTTCGCAACCAGGATCACGCTTACTTAGGAACAGGTAAAGCTATTAGTTGTCTGTCTTTTGAGGATCGCCTCGCAACAAAGATCACACTAATAGTTTCGGACAGGATTTCCAAAAACAGTTTATTGAGCTCTGGATAAGTTTTTAACTCCGGGGAGAGTTCGTGTAAATCAACTTCGGGGCAGTTGGTTCACCAGGCGAACTCTAGATTTGGCCTTTTGCAGGCCCTTTTATAGCGAAATGGTCGGTTATTTCCGTCGCCGCTCATTCAATTTCGGACGAGCCGCCGAATTACAATAATTATATTAATAATAATGCTGTTTAATAAGAATAATATTTAATAATAATCATAATAATTATTATTTACAATTTATTATTTATATTTGCAGCCGCTGTGCTGCGTACAGTGATTGTATACACGTATAATAGTGTATACGCACATATACATGTATGTGTATATATAGATATATATATTAAGTACAATTAATATTTTTATTTAATTATTTTAATGAAATACAGCGGGTGAATTCGTTTTGGAACACCCGCTGTATATACTGGAATGCGCGCACCAGTATAAGGCTTGCGTGTTCGCTTACCGCAGTATTCGCTGCTGGCGTGCGCCATTCGACGAGAGTGTACGATAGTGTGTGTGCGGCGCGTATTAGAGGGGATAACGGCCGCCGGTCTAATACACTTGACGCGCTCTCTCTTGCCGGGCGCAGTGTATCCCCTCTACGGCATACCTCGGACTTAAGCTTAGTAGTAGAGAGAGAGACTAGATATTGCGTTCTCTCTCTACTTGTTCGATTTTCGGCAGTTGCGTCGACTACCTCTTCACTAGTCGTCGCGACCTTTGCCCGTTTTCGGTATGTTTACCGCGTGCTATTTAATATAATATGTAGTAGTTTTAATTTAATTTTATCTTTGTACCTCAAATATACAATATTTAATAAACTATTAATCTGTTATACGTCTAATTTCGTAGATGTATATAGGTACATCCACGAAAATAGATGTAATAATAGTTTGCAAGAATAACTTTCATTTCTTTTTGTGTACGCGTGGTATATGTGTGTAATGAATTTACATGTTGTTCGAAATGAATTTGCGCGGCCATGTTTTTGGCCGTCGCACAGTTATGAGAAATTACATTTTATACATTTATCAAGTTAAGAATTAAAATAAATTGTAGTTTTACTAAATTTAGTAGATAGTATAATAGTATAAGCTCTACATATCAACACATTGAATGTATAGTGATTAATTTTTGTTGTAAATGACCTCTGCTACTAAATTTCATATTTTGATATTAAAAAAATCTGCATCTTGGACGATTTTCACCCCTATATTGTTAAAAAATATTTATGTAAACATTTTTTTCGTTTATGATACTAATTAAAAAATTTTTTTTGAAACCAAAAGAGTATTCCAGAGTATTTTGCAATTGTTAATTGCTGTATTTTATAGAGCTCCTCGTCGGCTACTTTTTTCATTTATGCAGATTAGTTAGATTAGCTTCCCGCGATTGTTTCTGTGCAGAATTATCTACTCGAGTGGTTGTACTTGTAGGAGAGAGAGAGAGAGAGAGAGATAGCCAGAAACTTTATTTAATTTTGTTTAAAATATTTAAAATAGATTCGTCAGCACAAGTGGACGTATAATCATACAAGAATTAGGTTTTCATGAATAAATATATGCAATAGAACAAAATTAGTGGTGTAATGAGCAACCAATGGTTTAAACGAGTCGAACCGAAACTCAAGTACAGTGCGTAGCTAAAAATTTTAATTAATTTTTTTAAAACGAGTGAGGATAATGATGTAATGATCTAAGGATCAAGTCGTATTGAGCCCGAGCTGTATTGTGCACTCGTTATTAGAATGAAACAGGCACATTAAGCTATTGAGAAAGGCATGTTGAAAGGTGGGGGGGATGAAGGCGCCCTGTTACCATATATTTATTTATATCTCGGCAATAATATTAAAAGTATTTTATTTTTGAAATATAGTCAATTTTTATAATAATTAAATGTTTACAGGTATCCCAATCAAATCGACAATGGATAATACAACAACAGTTCAGTATGCAGGTTTAATTAGTCAGTTATCAGATAAGGCACGATCTGTAATCAGAGATTTAGATCCAACAAATGATTTAACTTTTCTCAGGATTCGAAGTAAAAAACATGAAATCATGGTTGCTCCAGATAAAGAATTTATATTAATAGTTGTTCAAAATCCTATTGATTAATATATAACATTGAAATTTTTTATTTAAAAAATAAAATTTATAGTCTAATTCTTTAAATGAAATTTAATATTGTATCGAATACATAAACGATGTATACATTTACACGAAGCCTAAAATATAGATCTGCTATTCTCAATTATTAAAAATATTGAAGTACTACTTTCAATGAAGTAAAAAGAATATAAATTTGATAGATTTGCTATTATTATTAGAAATTTTTTTTCAAGATTACAAATATATGAAATTGACTGTAAAACTTTTGTAGCAAAATAAATTTTTTTCTTGTAATTTATTTTTTTCAGTAAATAAATATTATAATCAATTACCTAATCAATTTTTTTACTTTAAAATAAATATATATTTCCAAAATAGATTATCAAAATAAATTAATTAGATAATATACGCTATGTTTGTAAAAATATAAAACTATATTTCAGAATTCATAATTAGGAACTTTATTGTATGACATATAATGCTTATTGAATGAAATTGAAAATAAAGATAAGTAAAAATTCATTCTATTTTATACAAAATATTAACAAACAATTAATACTATATGTGATTTCTATTTTTTCCACCTGTCTTTTCTAACAATGCAGTAAATCTTCATATTGTTTTACGAAAAATCTATTATAGACTCAAGAAAATATCCTACTGACGTAAGTTTAAAACTTTAATATTAATTTATGGCAACCCCGAAAAAGAATCCTTCACATGCTCGAAAATCGATTCACGAGAGTGGAATGAAAAGTTTTTGGCATGATGAAGAAAAACAACGCTTTAGGCTTTTTCTGCTTTATTTCGCGACAGAATCTCCATCAAGACTAATATACTTTTCATAATGGTGCTCTCACGCAGTTATATGATTTATATAGTTCGATTTGTCTAGCCCCTCAAAATATTCATTTATTGCATCGATGACTTCCTCGTTACTCCCGAATTTTTCACTTCTGAGCCACTTTTTTAGATTCGGAAATGGACGATAGTCACTGGGGGGGGGGGGCGAAATCTGGTGAATGTGGTTTCACTTCATCCAATAGTATTCATAGTGGAATACTATTTATAATGAGGTGCTAATTTGTACAACAGACTTTTAGGAAAGTAATCCTTTCCTGTTTCTCTCAATCGTTACTAAAAGAGGAAGGCCATGAATAGTAAACTTAGACTCACCTCGTCGCGATTAATTGTATCTGTAATGTAATTGTATATATCAGGTGTCTCGTGCTGAATAATGAATTTCGAGCACTAGTATATAAACGTATGGTACAACTTGCTAACCCACCTTCGCTAAATGGAATATAATTCGCTAACTTAATAGTTTTATAAATAATATTCTATAAATATATATCTAATAAAGGTTACAAGTACCTCCTTGTGCATGCGGGTCAGTAAATATCGTTAAAATGATGGATAAACTACACGTGAATAAATAAATTTAAATATAAAGAATCAGCACAAAAATTGACAAACTGTAAAACGATTTGCATATGGTACTTTCAGACTAACAGAAAAGTCAATGTTGATTAAATCAAAATCTTTCTACTGTATCTGATTGAATAAATTGTAAGACAGTTTAGCTTCCAAAAAACATAAATTCAATAAGAGAAATAAAATAGTTTTTAAATTATAATAGTTTTTTCATTGTATACATATTTATATACTATGATTTGATACTGTTGTAACATCTAAAAAGATGTCCATAAATTTTTAAAGAATCATTTAGTTTTATATAAGACATTATCAATAAGACATTAGTCGAACAGCTGTGTAAATACCCGATCGACTAATTTTTCGAATATATAAGGGCGAGTTTTCCACCCCAAAATTAGTTCGGCGATATGTCCGAAAAAAATTCTCTAGAGCTATGCCGACTCCAGAGCTCTAGTAATCCTGCCTTCGTCCGAAAATTCTGGATAGTACAGTAATGATACTGGTTGTGTGGCGCTCCATTAAAGAGCAGCGGGCTCTACTATCGTGACGCTCCATGAAAGATCAGCGGCCTTACGATTTCTCAAGAGAGTTGATCCTGTCTGCGCGGCCGTCCATGAAAGCTCAGCGGACTCACTCTTAGCCTCGAACGAAGTCGTGATCCTGGGTGCTCGGTGCTCCGTGAAAGCTCAACTATCTTATTCCTAGCCATGAGTGATGCAGGATGATGATGTAAAATATAATTCTTTGTTTATTAATTTTTTTTCAATATTATATAATGGCGTTTACATAATATAAAATGTAAACTATAGCCACCGCTAGGTACATATGTACTCAAAGAGTGATGTCTTAATATTTTCTTTTATAGCCCATTATTTTTACATTTTGTATTCAATCCATTACCTTATCCTTGACCTTTGCAATTACGTCCATATTTTGATAATGTTCGAATTAAAACTTCTGGTAAACCAGAATCTTTAGAATCTAGAATAGTCAAATCGCAAAAAAGGTTCTTTAATTTCTATATTATCTCAGATAAATAAAGAAAACAAATTGTAAAGAAAGTTGTTTATTCAGTGCCTACTTATAAACCTACTCTATATCTATTGTACTACCTCGAAGATTTATATATGTATATATATATATATATATATATATATATATATATATATAATTTCTTTCTAAACCATATATGAAAATGCATACATTAAATCTACCTAAGTAGATCTAGGACGGACATCGCATGTTTTTTCAGTCAATACCAGAAATCAACACTTTATCTGTTGCCTGGTGATAACAATTTCAAAATCAAAATGGAAAAAACGAATTTTGCGTGTTGATAAAACATTGTTTTTACAGGATAAAAACACCGTAGAAGTCGAGTAATGGCCAGAAAAATAATACCCGGACTTCTCTCTATCCAAACCACGATTTATCGGTGCTATGCTGAGTTTAAACGTGGTCGTACAGACAAACGATGCAGAACGTTCGGGTAGGCCATTGGAAGTCATTACACCAGAAAATGTGAGTGAAGTGTTAAAAAAACGTAATGAAATATCGCAAAGTGAAGATACGTGAGATTGCAGAAATGACACAGATGTCATCTGGAAGCAGATTCACAATCCTTAATGAAAATGGTTTCTTTCAAGTGGGTGCCGCGATTTCTTTTAGTGGGACAAAAACAGCAAGAAGTCGACGAATCAGAGAACTGTTTATCGTTATTTACTCGCAATAAAAAGGACTTCCTACGTCGACACGTGACCATGGATGATACATGGATATAGCATTTCACTACGGAGGCAAATCGGCAATCATTTGAGTGGCACAAGGTTGATGAAAGCCGCCCAAAGCCTCCAAAAACGCAACTACAACGTCTGCTTACAAAGACATGGCGTGTGTTTTTTGGAATACACATGGCGTGATTTTCATTGACTATTTCAAAAAAGATAAATTGATCAGCAATGATTATTATATTGACTTTTTTGTATATTTAAAGAAGGAAATCGCAGCTAATCGACCGCACATGAAGAAGAAACAAATCCTTTTTATTATTCCCTCTATTTTTATTATTTCAGAGGAGGGATCCGGAAGGAACCAACTCGGAGGGATTGGGCGGGCAGATCGGTAGCCTCAACGAACTAAGCTAAGAAACTAACCTAACGAACTAACCTAACTAACTTGCCGTCAAAGCTAAGCCCTGTCCCCACATCTCCTCAAATAGCTCTTATAATTGAGTAATGCACGTTGCGTCCATTAGATGATCCATCTAAAACCAATAACAGACGAATGAATTATATTAACAGAAAGAGGAGAACTATATCAACCTTCTACGGCCTCAACATGGAAGGTGTTCAGCATGAACTAACTGCTCAACCTTCGAGTTTACACGTATTAGTCCCCTTTTTCTCTAAAATTACAAAGGGTACTACGTATTTTGGGGCTAATTTAGACGTTACCCCTTGAGCTGATGAGGATAACACATGGTTATTCTTCCATATCAAGTCACGTACTTGATACGGAGAGGGACGGTGTCTGGCATTACAACACTCACCCTGTCGACGTTGTTGTCCTTGCGACTGTATCTAGCGGTCTCTTGGAGCTCTTTAAGCTTCTTTAACTTCGCTGGCCAAGAACTCTTTTTTTTGTTGAGTTTTTGCCATAGCTTGATCTTGGTTGCAGCGGAGAGTTCCTGGCGCAGTCAGCTCTCTTCCGAAATTTAACAGAGTCGGAGAGTATCCAGTACAGATATGTGACGGTGTATTTAATGAAAAGTTCAACTCAAAGAGTTTTTCCTCCCATATATTATGAGACTCTTCTACGAACGCCACAACGTGAGTTTTCAATGTTCTGCAAGCCCTTCTACAGAATTAGCCTGAGAATGGTTCGGTGGGTTAAGAGTATGGAGTATACCCGCTTCCACTAAATAAGCATCAATTAAACGATTTTTAAATTCCGATTTTTAAATTTTTAAATTATCCAACAGGGAGACCTTTAGCGCGCTGAATTTGAGTACGATCCTCTCTTTAAATTCTTTAAGAATCGTCCTGTCGTTGGCTTAACGGATGGGGACACATTCTACCGAATGCGTAAACAAATCTTGTTAACCAGGATATACTCAAATCCATGGCGACTCTTTACGAATGGTCCGGTAATATCACCGGCGACCATTTTCCAATGTTTTTCGAAGACTCTCCGGCCCATTACTCCGGCAGGTAGCCTTTGATCTACCTTGGACTGTTGTCATATAAGATAAATCTTCACATAATTTTCAACTGTCTTATAAAAGCCTAGCCAATAATAGAATTTGCTGACTTCAGCGAAGGTCTTTCTCGACCTGAATGTCCGGCTGTCGGGTCGACGTGACTCTCCTTAAATACAGCACTACGACGCTCTTTAGGCACAACGATCTTCCAAGCATCTTCATCGCCTAGAATGACCTCGAGAACTTCATTCGGGAGGTAACAGTATAATTGCCCACCGATTATTTTCCATTTCGGATAATCGTTAGGGCAATTCTGGACGTTTTTCAACCATCGCAGGTACCCCTCATTTTGGGTGTTTTCTGCCCATTTCACTGTGGAGCAAGGCGGATCGTCGCCCTCGAATATCCTTGAAAGGGCGTTTGGCACAGTGTACAACGTCCATTTCCGATGCTCTACTTCGAAACTTTGCCCTTGCAACCTAAGAGTCCATCGAGCGAGTCTGCCGATGGGGTTCTGCATCGTAAGAATCCCCCTCAAACTACTGTGGTCCGTAACGACGCGGAAATGATATCTATCTATGTATGGATAGAATTTATCAATAGCTCACACGACACGCAAGCACTATCTCTTAGTTATCACATAGTTTCTTTCCGCTTGAGAGAGTGCTCTACTCGCAAACTCCCGCACTTGTTCTTGTCTGTCGACTTTATGCGTTAAAACCGCTCCAATATCGGTATCAGCATCTATTTGAACGGTGAACTGAATATCAAATAACGGTTAATGCAAGACGGGTGCTGAAAGGATCATCGATTTGATGTTCTCGAGTAAGGCTTGTTGCTTCTCGGTCCATTCATATCGGCAACCTTACCGTGTAAGACGCATAAGTGGTTCGGCAATAGTGGCAAAGTCTTTCAAAAACTTTCTATATCACAATGCCATACCGAGGAAGCGCCTAAGTTTCTTCAGATTTTTCGGTTTCGTGTATCGAATCACCGGTTCGATCTTCTCGAGATCGAAATGAAATCCTTTAAGATTAAAGAAAACGCCTAAATTCTTATCTTCAGTATGTCCCAAGAAGCTCTTTTCTCGCTTAATCGTGACTCCAGTTTCAGATACTCGAGTTTGAACACGACATATCCGATCTAAATGTCCTTAGAACGTCTCAGTTACAATGATAATATCAGCTAGACACGAGAAAGCATTCGGCTCGAGGTCTGGTCCAATTATTTGGTCTATCAATCGCTGGATCGAAGCTCCAGCATTAGATAGACCGAAAGGCATCCTGGTAAACTGAAACAATCCCATTCGAGATACCGTAAATGCCGTAATCGGTTTGGATTCCGGATGAAGTGGTATTTCATGGTACGTGCTACTCAGATGTAAGGTAGAAATGTATCTAGATGATTGCAGCTTCCAGAGAATCTGGCCCATGTTGGGCAACGTGTATGTATCAGGTTTCGAAACTAAATTTACTTTTCGATAATCAATGCAAAATCTATATTTTCCGTTGCTCTTTCGTACCATCACCACTGGGCGTGACCAACCACAACTGGATCATTCGACTATTCCAGTCTCCATCATCTCTTTAACTTGAGAATGCATTTCTTTTTGAATTTTTCTTGAGACTGAGTAAGCCTTTTGACGTATAGGCCGATCATCTCCTATATCTATCATATGCTCTGCCCATGTCCTACGTCCCAGTGGCACTTCTTGCGCCTGCAGGACCTAGTCTAAGAACTTCTTCAATTGCTGTTACTCCTACCGGGTTAAATCGATGAGATCAATGGATACTAATGTTAAGAATTCATTAATTAGATCAAAATCATTATTTTCTTCGGATTCTGATGCGCCTACTGGGATAGCTTCAGAGGATAAGCCGACAGTTAATTGTAACGCTGCCAGACGTTGTTTTTTATTAAGTATAACTGCGGCTATTTCCAATCTGACCCGTCGATTCGCTGCTTGAACATATAGGAAATTAACAATCGGGTCTTGGATGATTCCGAACGTACGCGCGAAATTGGCACCTATGTAGCAATGTACTTCTTGGTTTAGAATCGCAGCAACCAATACATTGCGTGTGATACCTGCCAATTCGAACGGCAGTTCGACGTGACTATTTACAACGATAAATCAATACATATGCTTAATCCTGAGTGCGGGTTCCGCGACACTACATCAATTATTCAATTAATCATGCACTCCTTTAACATCTACGGGGACGGGGGAAACGGAACGGGACGCTCTTGATGAAACACGTGGGAACAGCGGTATTACACTACACATTAAATGCTAACGGACAATTTGTACTCGAACGCATTTACGGCGATACAGTACGATACACGGAATTAAAAACTAATCGCTATGCTACGCGCGATAAATACATATTATACGGCTAAACCGCGAAGCTATGCAGTCGGCAGATCGCGGCGCGCGGATTCGACGGCGGGTCAGGATCTAGCTATATGCGCGCCTGAATGAAATGACAAAAGCAAAAGCTACTTGCCGCCGACGACGATGATGCTGTCGCTGGCGCTCGCCGGTGCTGTCGCTGACGCCCGCTGATGTCGTCGCTGGCGCTCACTGGCGCGGTCGCTGTCGCTCGCTGGTGCGGTCGCTGCTGTCCGGGCGACCGGGCGCGCGCTCTCTCCCTCGCTCCTAGCTGCTGGCTCGCGCGGGTGCACGTGGCTGCGGCTCGTAGCCGCTGATGGCGTCGCTGGTTCACAACGGCACGCGTATGGCAACGCGCACACGCCTCCTCAATGCTTCCGCTCACAGTCCGGGGCTGATACGAGGACGTCGCCGCGTGTCCTCTCCTCGTCGATGCCGATGCTTTCGCACGGAGTTTGCGCGAGGGCAAACTTACTACGCGTTCCCGCGAAAGGTGCAAAACTGCAACCTCACTTCACGTTTCACGATACGATCGCGAACGAGCAAAACTACGGTATTCTAACGCGGGACAAAATGAAGGTGCGTCGGGGACGAAAAGGAAAAAGATATGCGACGAGGAACCAACTCGAGAACTCGGATTGACGAAGGTCAAGACAAGAATGTGAAGTTCGTTCCGAACTTCTTACTTCCTACAGCGCTTCCAGCGCCCTCGCGGCTCGCGCGTATCGTTTCGCGGACACGCCCGAACACTCGCGGTTTCGCACGAGCGCTCTCACCTACAGCCGCCGTTCGGGCGGTTACAATATATATATATATATACTTATATGTATAAACACGTATACATGTATACAACCACTGTGCGCAGTACACCGGCTGCAAATACAAATACCAAATTGTAAATAATAATTATTATAATTATTATTAAATATCATTATTATTAATTATTATTATTATTGATATAATTATTATAATTCGGCGCCTCATCCGAAATTAAACGAGCGGCGACGGAATTATCCGAGTATTTTGCTATAAAAGGGCCTGCAAAAGGCAAAATCGACAGTTTGCCCGGCGAACCAACTGCCCCGAAGTTGATTCACACGAACTCTGTCCGAAATTATTAACTTGATCTTTGTTGCGAGGCGCTCCTCAAAAGACAGACGGTTAATAATTGTACCTTTCCTAAGTAAACGTGATCCTGGTTGCGAGGCGCTCCTCAAAGGATCAGCAGTTTATTTATCCTTTCTCTTACTTATTTACTCCGAAATTATTAGCTTGATCTCTGTTGCGAGGCGCTCCTCAAAAGACAGACGGCTAATAATTTTACCTATCCTTAAGTAAACGTGATCCTGGTTGCGAGGCGCTCCTCAAAAGACCAGCAGTTTACTTATCCCAACTAGTCAATTTTCCCCTTAACTCTTGACTCTGGTTGCGAGGCGCTCCTCAAAGACCAGCGGAGTTAAGTTTACCTTGTTTTTATCCCATTTAAAATCAACCTGACACGTCTTGTAATTTCCCAGCGTGGAAAATAACACCGGGTATTCATGCGGTAATTAGCGCTGATATTATAAGAACTGCGGAAAATAGCGCAAAATTAGTTTAAATAAATATATAGATCTAGCTGTAGATTACCATTATTAATTATTTTTGTGTTTTTATTTATTTGTTACAGAATCCTGTAAATAGAGGAACTGACTCATTTTGACAAATAAAATTATATTTTTACTGTTACAAAAATATACTGTGTTTCTTGAACAATTATTTTCCTGATCTGCCGTCCAATCCTGAAAAAATTCCTTCCCTCTCAAACTACCCAGGGAAAATACCGCGTAGGCTATCCCGAGGGGGATAGGAACGTTATACATTTAATGCTTCAAATCTATCGGTTACTACTGTGTAATGTAACTTCTATGGATAAACGAACTACTGGATATATTCCAATCTTTTACTGGAAGCAGAGCCAATTACATATCAATCTTCCTCGTTGCTCCAGTTACTCCTATATCCTTCTGAAAATATATATGAACGCTAGGTATTAAGTATCAAGTTCGACAGCCTAACGTGATTTCTAAAACTCACCAGATTTCTACCTGTTTCGTTCAAACACACTCTTTTATATAGTGCTCTTTCCTATCACTCATATGTCGCAACCTATTGCTTCCGTTTGTTTTTGCACGCGATTGTGTTGCTAAAATGTCGCAAAACAATACCAACGGGTACATATCTAATCTTAAAAATATTCTCAATAAGTTGTGCAACGCAACAAGGTCCTGACAAGTAAGACTCATAGCGACATATTCTGCTTGGCAGGTGGATAACGCAACATTTCGCTGTTTCTGTGTTAGCCAACCTACAGTATCACCGTAAATCTTTATGACGTATCTGCACGTTGTGAACGATCCCTTACAATCCGATAAACTAGCATCCGAATATGCTACTAAGTCTGTTCTGCTACCTTTATACATCAGACCTACTTCTCTAGTACCGGCGAGATATTTTATTTAACAATTCTAGCAATTAGACCTTCAAATATACATTTTTTTAGTTCTAAACAATATACATTTTTTTAGTTCTACTATAATTACTTTTTAATTTTTATCGGTATATATATATATATATTTAATAAGGTATTATTTTCAATTTTCAATTAAATGAAAATTTAATTAATCATTATTTTTAATTAATACAATAGCTTGTGTAGATGAATTACTTTATCATACTAAAACTGTAATGATCAGATAAACGAATCATATATTTGAATATATGGCCAATAACTGTATCACGGGCATCACGGTCCGCGTTCGCGCAAATCATGTCATTATGCGCATTTGCCTACGTCACGAGCTGCGACGCAGGCAATATATATATATATATATATATATATATATATATATACAGATATAGCTGTACGCTTCTGTTCAATGCGGCGTTGCTGTTTTCCTTTGAATCATATAGAGGCTAAACCAAATAATATCTAATATGCGCACGAGCATCAGAAAGCAATTCAGACCCAAACTCCAATGCCAGCTTCATAATGCAGACGAATTTTTCATTCTGCAAAAAATCAAGACTTTCCTTTCTTCTATTGTAGAATTTCCAATTGAGTCTTATGATTTTGTGCTAAAATGGATATTCTATAATTATTTTAAAAAATTTCTTTTTAATATTTTATGCTTATATAATATTGTAGGAACAGAAGAGGAAATTCATTAATTGTTTCAAATATTAAAAATATTAATAATAATATAATAATGCTCCATATAATAATATAAAACGAAAATTTAACTTTGTAATTTTTAACAGTTATACGTTTTCTAAATTATAAGTACAAGATATAAGATTTACATTGTATAACGTTTTATAATAGGATAGAATTTTGAATTTTTGTATTTTCTATAATATGCATTATCAATAAAAAATGTATAAGTATTTTAAATAATTATAAGTAATAACACGAGCTTAAACATATTTTCAAAAAATACGAGTATGCCGTAGATTTTAACGTTAACGTAGTTGATCAACCCATGTTTCTGATACTACATATTAAATATAATTCATAAATCACAAACATTATTCCTAGTTTACTTCACATTCAATCAGCATATTTTTCATTTATATTTATTATAATCTACTCTGTATTGTTACTTATTGATATTTTAAATAATTTATGTAATTCCGACTTAACACAAACATTGGTCTAAGGAATAGAGTCATTTTCTGTATAAACTAATAATGAAATGATTCTGTTTGTTTATTTATAATATTACAGTGATTGTGGACAGAACCTCACTTATGATAAAATGATCTATTGAAAAAATTGTTAAAAATAGATTATCTGAATTACTTATGTATATTATAGAGTAATTGCAATAATTTATTCAATTCTGAAAATTATAGTATAAAATTTGAAAGACTAAATAATACATCGTTTATAAGATTAAATACATAATATTTAATATATGTAATTGAATACACATTGTGTACACAGTGACGACAAATTATATTTTTGTTTTTATACATTCTATTAAGTTCAGAATTGTTGCAAGAGACTATGTTTTTTTTAATTCGAACAAAATAAATGATGGCAAAATAGGGTTCTTTACTAACACCTCGAAACTGTGTATATATATAAATAAAACATATCGTCACTTCTGCATAAAAAGACAATATCCATCGTCTGCTTAAAAAATATGCTATGCGCATACCAACGTTTTTCTTGAATTTCAGTTGGCATCACTACGAAAATATTCACGGTATTTAATTGAAAAAACAGAAATATGCGATATATATACATATATTATATATACACATTTTAAATACGGTTTCCATTGAGAAATATTGTATTGGCGTGTACGGGCGGTTGATTACGATATCCCGTTACCTCAAGTCGATTTCTATAGATGTATTGTGTGTTCCGATGATAGAATGTGATGTCCAGGTGTCTCTGGGCAATTTCTACAGGGAATATTGCATTTAGTTGACAGAAAACGACGTCCAGGTATGAGAAAATCAATTTCTACAGGGAATATTGTATTTAGTTGACATAAAACGACGTCCAGGTATGAGAAAATCAATTTCTACAGGGAATATTGTATTTAGTTGACAGAAAACGACGTCCAGGTATGAGGAAATCAATTTCTATGGGAAGATTCTTCTTGCAACGCTAAAATACGATATCTAGGTCATTCCAAACGACTTCAACGGGGAGTATTGTGTTCATTCGTTAGGAAGTAATGTTGGCTTTATCGGTACGACTTCTACTGGGACTATCGTATTTAGTTGGTAGAAAACGATGTTCGGGTATGTCGGGACAACTTCTACGGGGAGTTTCGTGTTCGGATGATAGAATGTGATTTCCAGATGATTTGGAACGACTTCTACGGAGAGTGTCGAGTATTGTTGGTAGGAAACAATGTCCAGGTTTTTAGTACGACTTCTATGAAAAGATTCGTTTTCTATCATTCGAACACGCACACTCCCAGTAAGAGTCGTCTCTGGATATCCGGAAATTGTATTCTACCTCCCCAATACAAAACTGTATAGTAGTTGTTTCGAGACATTTCCTATAGTCCGATCATAATACTCTCTGTAAACGTCGTCTTGAGACACTTGAACATCTTTTTCTACTGCTCGAACTCCAAAGTACAATTTTCTCCATCGAAGCCATATTTATTATGCATATATATAATATATATAGAATGATCGGGAAAATATCAACTATTTGAAGTCGACGCTATATTGAAGCAGCTTTTTATACAGAAGCGACGATAGGTAATTTACAGTCAATTATTTATTGAAATATAGATTTATATATATAGATTACTTTTTACTTAGATATTATTGAATTGTTTATAAATTCGGTTAAATTCTTATTTCGAGCGAAGCCGAGACGGGGGATGCTAGCATATATATATATATATATATATATATATATATATATATATATATATGCAGGTATACACATAATGATTACCTGATATATGGAGATGGGTCTTGATATAATTCTTGGTCATGTATTCATATGGATCATTCTTTTCTCTCCTATAATGTTAATTATCTCCAGATTTAACTTTTTATGAATCAAAAATAAAACGTAATTAAAATTTTATGTAAATAATAATTGTAATTTAATGATTAATTAAATAAACATGTAAACAATAATTGAAAAGAAATTATTAATTATTAATGGCAAATTAATATATATATATATTCTATATCAGCTTATTTTTCATAAAAAACAGTACAGATAAACGGTTATACACAGACGAGACATGACGGGCACCCAAAATTCAAATAAGTTCAGTTATTTTATATTTCAATGTGAAAGTGATAGATAAAAACCTATAATTTAAGGTGCTATTTTTGAACAAAAAAATTATTAAATAAATTTATTAAAAATAGAACTAAATAGCTATTATTTTAGTTCTAAGCTGTCTGATATGCAACATAGTGAAACATTAGATTTCATAGGATTGGATTTTACATAAGGAGCAAGTACAGCTTCTAAATATAATGGCATATTATACTCTACATTATAATTATTTCAATACAATATATATATATATATATATATATATATATGTTTTTACAAAAAATATTACCCATAACAGTATAACGATGTGTAATATAAGAATAAATTTTATAATTTTATATATAATTTTATATACGTTTTATATAAATAACTATATATTTAAATATTTATAATATAATATATTAATTTAGAAGCTGTACTTACTCCTTATACAAAATTCAATACTATAAATACACAATCATATTCTTCTACGTTCTAAAATAATGATGGTTTTATGATATTTTACATTTGAATTAAAATTTATATGTTCTTTTCACGTTACTTTTTCTTATCCGTTTTGTCTAATAGGAGTGCATATCGCAGTAACAACTCAAATGTATCAATTGCACGTTGTGAACACTCAAATTTCTCATTTCCTCCTAAAATTATGAGTTTTTAAAATTGTAGCTAAAAGACTATCCTGCAAAAAAATAAACAAGTTTGAAATTTTGGCAATTTCTTATTAGCTTTAGTTGTCATAAGAAACGATCTATTTAATAAAAAATTTTTAGCATGTATATAAATATTAAATCAGCGTAGGTAATAACATTTTTGCCCACATAAATATTAAATATACTTTAGGTTAGGAAAAGAACAATTATTTTCCTATTATATTTTCATATATATTTTTTGGCTCAAGCTCGTACATTTCGCACCTCTTTGTAATCTCAAATTTTCGTAATACATTACTATGTTTGCAATATGTTTGTATGTATGTATGTATATATGAATTTTAGTATGTATGTACGTATGTGTGTATTTATGTGCTCTAACGGGGTGGATCCGACTACACGAACTCCAGTTCGAACATTGACGCGCGGCCGCACCCGTACGGCCCGCGTGCAACCCACGATGCTCCTTTTTCTCGCCGTCCGGAGAATAAGCACCCGTCGGCGGTAGAGTCTCGGCGCGCCACGACGCGCCGGCCCGTTACAACAAAAGAAATCGACTCGCGAAGGCGCGAGCCTATTTACTTATCTTGTAGGCGGTGCTCTGGCCGTGAGCACCGTGTCCGCAGCAAGCTCAGTTCGCACGGCGGAAGCTGTTCGCCGTGCCCGCGGAGGCGGGTAGATCCTTCGCGCAATATCAGCGCGATGCGGGAAAATGACCGGGGAAGGTAGGGGCTGACAGCGAGGAAAAGAAAAACAAAAATCGACGCGAACAAGTTTCTCGATTACAAGATTTATTCACAGCGCGATAATCTCCCGTTTTGCAATATTAAAAGCCGCGGAGTTCCGCAGGCCGCAATACGCGCACGCGCTCTCTCTCGCTCTCACACTTGCACGCTCGTTTGCCCGCTGGCGGAGCGCCACGCAGGGGCGCACTCGTGTGAACTAACCTGGAAGTACTCACGACGGGGCGTCCCCCAGGAGTACCGGCGTCGACGCTGGACGGCACGCACAAACATACGCGGACGCCAGACGGCAGCGGTCCGCCTGCACCGTCTGCGCAAACACAAAACAGGCGCGAACATTAACGCGGCAGAGGCTGGGCGACGGCGGGAGTGCTGGGCCTTCCGCACGGTCCCCGTGATACGAACGGCCGCGGGCTCCAGTGGACGATCCTCACGGTGCCGCGTACTCCGCTCGTTCACTTGCTCGCGTCGAAGTCGCAAAGGCCTACTCCCCTCCGCAGGACGTGTCAAACACGCACAACAAAAAATCCGCTGTAGTAATAATTCTTTTTCTTCCGACACGGCCGCACGTGGCTCTCTTCGAACTATCAAAAACGAGACTAAATTATTGGAATTTCCTCTCCGCGACGAATGCACGCTCCCCCCTCTCCCCGCTCTGCTCTCCTGCGCCGGCCGCCGTGTCGAGGTCGTGCAGTGTTTACATCTGCCGCACGCGTCGCAGCTGACGAGTCACATTTTGGTTGCGGCTTCGTTACACCACCTTCCAGAGGCTGCTTACCTCGGTGGGCAGCTCTGCTACAGAACTGCGGCGCTAACGACGTGTATCCTGCCGGGGCTATCACCGTGAAGGGGCCAAGGAATAAGGAGGGGTTTGAAGGGGATGAGGTTTGACAAACAGCTTTTATACGGATGGAATGCACCTTTATTTCTGATCATATACATTATGGGAAGATAAATGAACTGAGTGGCTTCAAAAGAAAAAAAGTAAATGCCCGTGACCGCTGATTGGCGGCTACGTTTGTCCGTGGGACTGGTGATTAGGGCCGCCCGGCCTCGCTCTTCAATACTTCCCGGTTCTATCCTAATAGTGCGGATGCTCCCTTATCTGCGGACAGTTTCGAAACTTACGCACCCCGGAATGTCCGCAGATGTACCAGCTCGGTACTTCCTTCGGAACAGAAGCTCTCGCGGCCTGCTTCTGCGCACGGAGCTCCGCGAACAGTACCTGCACGTGGGCCTGCTCCGCCTCCTGGCGGGCCCACCTAGCGCGTTGGTGCGCGCGCGCCTCTTTTTCATCCAGCTGCCTTTGCCGCTGCATAGCTTCCTCCTTCTCGCGATGTACGTGCAGCAGCTCCTCTTGCTCGCGTCGGCGCCGTGAGTCGCGTGCGACACGGAAATCTTCCAGTCGCTGCTTCTCTTCGCGCAGATCCACGATGCGCGCGAACTCAGCCCCTGTTTCATCCACTGCGCTCTGCCCGTGAACCTCGTAGAGGTCGTCGAGATCCCGGAAGAAGCGCGCTCGCGCACCTGCTCGTGAGCGCGGGTGATCGCCTCGAGCTCGGCGCTGTAATAGGGACACTGTTCTCTGACCCGTCCGCTGCTGGGCGGGGCGACACGGCCCGGTTGAGCGCTATTCTTCTCGGCCGGGAAGGGAGACGCCTGGGCCCCCCTCGGCCTCTTCTGCCTTAATGCTCGGGCGCTGTGCGCACCTGCAAGCCGTCGTTGGCTGGCTTAAGTGCGCGTCCAGATCTCGCTCTGGCCGTTCTTTGGCCGTCTGTCCATCGGGAGGCGCCGACGCCAAGGCCAAGGGTCGTTGTTCGTCGGCATCTTTCCCTCCCGTCTGCGTGGTGGCATACGCCTCGTAGGCGGATAGAAATATTTTGGCAGCGACACAACTCCGTACCACCAGCGGCCGCATCGCCCGTATATCCGAGCCTTTCTGCCCCCTGGAGGCCTTCTGCCCCCGTCACGCAGCCGTCTTGCATCTTGTCGTGACGTGGATCGGGACTTCTGAAAGAAGAGAGAAGGAAGGTATTGTTAGTGGGACGGAATCATCGTTAAAACGTTCGTTGCGCCCGCAGTCGTCTCGGTCTGGCGCTCGCGGTCGGGGCTCACCACGCACCCGCTCGCTTGTTGACCGACCCCTTCGGACGCTCTGGGCCACGCTTTGGCCCAGTCACATTGTCCGCTCACTCAGTGGCCCGGCGCACCACCATTACAGTGTTTCGCGATCGACGGCGCTCCGTCGCTCGGGGTGTAGATCCGGCGCGCGTTACATTCGCCTCGAAGCGCCGAGGGCTTTTTCGCACGAGAGGCGGGTCGCCCATCGTCTGATTCCCTCCGTTGTCCATCGGTGGCTGAGCTTCTGCGCCCTCGCATTGGCGTTCTTCGACTTGAAAGCACTTCTTCAGGTGCTCGGCGTGGATTGACTTCGCGATCTCGGCGGCAGGGCCGAGCAACTCGTAAGTATTCAAGCCGAGCTACGATATTAACGTATACGGCCCGGTAAACTTTGGGGCCAATTTCGCTGCAATACCCTGCGCCGCCGACGAGTGAACTCGGTTCTTCTCCATACGAGCACTCCCGGGGAATATTGAACAGGCCGCCTCTTCTTATCATAGTACGTGGCCTGTCTGTCTTGTGCGGCGCGGGCGCGCGCGGCGGTGTCGCTGTGCAATTCGTGGAGCGCCTCCATGCGGCTTCTCCATCTGCCCAAGTCTGCTTCGTGATCATGGTTTTGATCGTCCGATTGACGCGCTCGACGGGATTGGCTTGGGGGTGATATGAAGGCACCGTCGTATGCTCCACCCTCAAAGACGTGAGATATTCTTCAATGGCACGGTTTTTAAATTCCGTGCCGTTGTCTGTCAAAAATACTTCGGACGTACCGTAGCGCAGGACAATTCTCTCACTCAACTCTCGGATTATCGTACGAGCATTCGCGATTCGGATCGGTACGCACTCGATCCACCGCGTGAAGAGGTTTTCGAAAATTAAAATATACTCGAATCCTTGCGTGCTCCTGGGAAAAGGGCCCATTATATCGCTTGCGATTATTTGCCTTGGCCGGCTGGCCTTGCGTCTCCCCATTCAATCAGCAGGAGCCTGCTGTTCCACTTTACATTGCTGGCATACGCGACAGTGACGTACGTACGCTGCCACGTCGTCGTAAGCGCCAGACCAGTGGTAATCAACAGTTACGCGGGCGTAAGTTTTTTCTCGGCCCATGTGACCAGACGTCGGTTCATCGTGGCATTCTTGCAGCACGACTTTGCGTTTTTCATACGGGACGACGAGTTTCCAAGCCTAGTAGCCCTCCTAGTACAACTGCCTGCTGAAGATTTTCCAAATCGGGTGCTCCGTCGGACTTGTTTGGAGCGCATTCAGCTTCTCAAGGTACCACTCGTCGGTCGTTTAGTCAGCCCCCGACACAGCAGTTATCGACGGCTCATTTTCTTCGTACATGCACGAGAGCGCGTCAGGAACGTAATTAAGTGTACCTTTCTGGTGTTCCACTTCGTAGCTATGACCCTGCAGTTCAAGGGCCCAGCGAGCAAGGCCTCCGGTACGCTTGTGCAAATTACACAACCACCGTAGACTGCTATGATCGGTTATCACTTTAAAGTGATGATCTTCCAGATAAGGGCGAAATCTTTTAACTGCCCATAACACTGCGAGACATTCGCGCTCCGTTACGCTATAATTACGTTCGGTCGCGGACATTATGCGGCTCGCAAATTCCAACATGCGCTACTCGCCATCAATCATTTGGAGCAACACGGTTCCCAGGCCGGTGTCGCTCACATCGGTTTGCACGATGAATAACTCGTCGAATCTCGGCCGCTGTAGCACGGGCGCCGATGCAATGAGCGCTTTCACGGAACAAAAAGCGCTTTCCTGCTCCTCTGCCCACGCGTATCGAGTATCTTTCTTCGTCAAGCGCGTCAGAGGTTTCGTGGTGCTGATGAAATCTCGCAGGGACTTCCTATATCAGGAAGCCATGCCCATGAAGCGCCGGAGCTGCTTGAAATTTTTCGGAGTCGGATAATTCAGAACTGGCTCGATCTTAGCTGGATCGGGCCGAAATCCCTCTCGATTTACTAGCACACCGAGGTACCTGACTTTACTTCGACAGAACTCACTTTTTCCCTTGTTTACAGTGAGTCCAGCCTTCTTAATGCGCTGCAGCACGTGCTCGAGCCACTTCAGATGCTCCTCGAAAGTCTCGGTTACGATGATTATATCATCGAGGTACGAGAACGCGAAGAGCTCGAGCGCAGGGCCGATGACACGGTCGATCAGGCGCTGGAAAGTCGCGCTCGCCCGGCTTAACCCGTAAAGCATCTTCGTGAACTGGAAGGCCTTTCCCAGGGACCGTAAAGGCAGTGATCGGCCTAGACGCAAGCGTCAGCGGTATCTGGTGATACGCGCTGCTTAGATCGAGGGTCGAGATATATCAATTTGCGTAAAATGCTGTCCATGTAGGGCAATGGATATGCATCTGTCTGCGACACTGCGTTGACCTTTCGGAAGTCAACGCAGAAACGATATGAGCCGTTCGACTTTTTAACTATGACGACAGGGCTCGACCAGCTGCTCGTTGATGGCTCGATCACACCAGCTTGAATCATGGCATCACTTGCTAATGCATCTTACTTTTCATTTTAAGCGATACCGAGTAATAACGCTGTTTAATGGGTCAAGCCGAGCCAACGTTGATGTCGTACTCGACCCACGTCGTGCAGCCGAGAGGCTCTATTACGTCTGGCAACATGCGAGCTAACAGCTGATCGAGCTTTTCTCTCTCTGAAGTCAACAAATCGGCGATTCCGACAGACACCAAAGCCGTCGGAAGTGCCGAGGACATGCCTGCTACCTCGAGCATCATCGCTCGATCGGCATCCTTAATAAACAATTTGTTACTGCACGGGTCGAGTATTGCTTTAAATGCACGGACGAAATTTACGCCAACATAGCAATCCTCGTCAAGCGTAGGCAAGATTGCTACCTTGATTTCGTTGCGCACGCCGGCTACCTCGAATGGCACCTCCAGGTATCCAGGGATAGATACTTTGCGCCCGTTCGCTACGCGCGCACCTTTTCCGGTGCTCGGCTGCAGCGTGCGGCCGCATGCGCTCGCTATTTGCAAGCCAACGGGGCCCATGACGGTTAACGCGGCGCCCGGATCGAACAGCGCGCGGAGCTTGTATCCACTTATGCTTACTCGTAGCCACCACCTTGATCCTTCCGTTGGTTCATCCATTTGAGCGGCGCATGCCACCTCGTTAGCACTCGTGTTAGGGGCCGCGGTGTCTCGCGTTTCACTCGATCCGGGCGGTTGTATTTCCGCGTCCTGCGATTCGCTTTTTTCTTGCTTGCTTTGAGAGGCCTGCTGAACGGGGGCGGGGGCATCTACGGCCTGTTTTACGCGCGCCCCGTCCCGTGTCCCGAACATTTCGGGCACATACGAGACGTGTATCCGGGGAGGCCACAGTCCCAGCACTTCAAGTCGGCTCTCGGCGCGTTCTGCTTGGCACCGAGTTCAGAGTCGCTCGATATTGGTGACCATTGTCGCGAAGACGATCGGTCGTTCCTCTCGGTCCCCCGATCTCGTCGCCGTTGGTCGCCGCTCTCGTGTCGTCGAGGCGGCGAGCCACGAGAATTTGCCTCGATTTTCGCGCGCGGCAGTGATCCCTTCGGACTACTTCCGCTCTTCCTGTTATTTGTCGGGACGTTCTTCTGCCTCTGCCTTGTCGCGGGAAGCGAGGCATTGTTCCCACCGGCAGACGTGCTCATTCGATCGAAACGCTCGCGAATTTTGCGCATTTCATCGAGAAAGTCCTTATATATTGGCTCGCTAGCATTCTTTGCAGCCGGATGAGCTTCTGCGGCTGCGACGCTGACCGACGCCGTGTTTACCTTTTCGTTCGCGGGTTTACATGTTCCACGCGTTTTCGCAGCTTTTCGCTGTCGCTTCACTTACTCGTACGAAGCTTCTGGCACGACCGAATTTTCCAACGGTGGGTTCGGTTTAAAGGATTCTTCAGCCTCGACCATCTGTTCGATTAGTATCGCGACATCGATAAATTCTTCCACTGAATGAATTTGATCCCGTCGGGTACGGCCTTGAAGACGCGGTTGCATATTTTTATGGAGAAGGTTATCGCTTCGTCTTCGCCATCGGGCGCGGGAATGAATTCACTCGGCCACTGCTCTCCAAGCAACCACAGGCATAGACGATTGCATTTACGGAGTTGTGAGCCGCTAGCGCTCAGCACTGTGAAGTGGAGGATACGGTTTAGCTCCTCCGTGCTGAGAGAAATACTCCAATCTTCCATCTCGTGTATGTAGTCGATTTGGACTCTGCTTTGTTCCATTTGGAGCAATTAATAATAATAATAATTAAAATTATATACGCCGCTGAACTGAGATTAATAGCGCTCGCTTAATTAACGCTCGCTGTATTTAGAGAGAGAGGGAGAAAGGTATGTTTTCTTTTATTTATTGCGCTATATTCACAAATAAATGCGATAATTCATAGATACATAAAAAAATTAATGCTATGTGAATTTATTTACTTAGCGCTATCTCTCAGTTCTTAGTGTGTGTGAGTTTACATTCGAGAAAAAAAAAGAAAAGGAAAGTGAGAGATTTTATCAATTTCGCGTGAAAAATAAAAGGCTAAATTTTATTTTCTTTTATTTATTTATTTCAAATAGAAAGCCTTAGAAAGGGAAAAAAGAGAAAAAATAATTCACCTTGGTATGTTCGGAGAGTTGTTTTAATTTATTTACAACTCTCCGTCTCACTCACACACACTAGTTGGCTTTGCTTAAAACAAAGCCACGCTTGCCCGCAATGTCGCGTTCATACACACATCGGCTCCCGCTAACATGAGGAATAACCGAAAAACAAAGTCGATTCTATCGATCGTGTCGCACACACTAGGATTTCTCGAATACGTAAAGGACGGAAGGAAAAACTCCACTGTCTAATTCTCTTCTCTTCTACGAGGAGTGTCTTGTATAGTTGGTGGAAAACGATGTCTAGGTATGTGATTACGAGTTCTATGAAGAGATTAGTATTCTATCATTCGAACACGCACACTCCCAGTAAGAACGTCCCGAGACATTTCCTATAGTCCGAACATGATGCTCTTTGTAAACGTCGTCTCGATACATTTGCACATCTTTTTCTACCACTCGAACTCGAAAGTACAATTTTCTCCATCGAAGCCGTATTTAAGATGCATATATATTATATAAAATGGTCGGTAAAATATCAACTTTTTAAAGTGGACGCTACATTGAAACAGCTTTTTATACAGATGCGACGATAGGTAAATTACGGTCAATTGTTTATAGAAACATAGATTTTTATATATGGAGTACTTTTTACTTACATAATATTGAATTATTTATGAAATCGGTTAAATTTGTTATCTCGGGCGAAGCCGAGACAGGGGATGCTAGGGCATATATATATATATATATATATATATATATATATATATATATACTAACATCCCCCATTTAGAAGCTGTACTTGCTCCTTATGTAAAATCCAATCCTATGAAATCTAATTTTTCACTATGTTGCATATCAGACACCTTGGAACTAAAATCATAGCTATGTAGTTCTATTTTTAATAAATTTATTTAATCATTTTTTTGTTAAAAAATAACACCTTAAATTATAGGTTTTCATCTATCACTTTCACATTGAAATATAAAATAACTGAACTTATTTGAATTTCGGGTGCCCGTCATGTCTCGTCTGTGTATAACCGTTTATCTGTACTGTTTTTTATGAAAAATAAGCTGATATAGAATATATATATTAATTTGCCATTAATAATTAATAATTTCTTTTCAATTATTGTTTACATGTTTATTTAATTAATCATTAAATTACAATTATTATTTACATAAAATTTTAATTAGGTATTATTTTTGATTCATAAAAAGTTAAATCTGGAAATAATTAACATTATAGGAGAGAAAAGAATGATCCATCAGAATACATGACCAAGAATTATATGAAGACCCATCTCCATATATCAGTTAATCATTATGCGTATACCTGCATATATATATATATATATATATATATATATATATATATACATATATATATAGGGTATGTCCCGACATACCCGAACATCGTTTTCTACCAACTAAATACGATAGTCCCAGTAGAAGTCATCCCGATAAAGCCAGCATTGCTTCCTAACGAATGAACACAATACTCCCCGTAGAAGTCGTTTGGAATGACCTAGATATCGTATTTTACCGTCGCAAGAAGAATCTTCCCATAGAAATTGATTTCCTCATACCTGGACGTCGTTTTCTGTCAACTAAATACAATATTCCCTGTAGAAATTGCCCAGAGACACCTGGACATCACATTCTATCATCGGAACACACAATCCATCTATAGAAATCGTCTTGAGGTAACGGGATATCGTAATCAACCGCCCGTACACGCCAATACAATATTTCTCAATGGAAACCGTATTTAAAATGTGTATATATAATATGTACAATATAATATACATACAATATATATTACATATTTCGTATATATTCGTTTTTTCAATTAAATACCGTGAATAGTTTCGTGGTGATGCCAACTGAAATTCAAGCAAAATGGTATGGCGAATAGCATATTTTTTAAGCAGACGATGGATATTTCCTTTTTATACATAAGTGACGAATAATAGTTTCGAGGTTGTTGGCAAGAGAACCCTATTTTGCAATCATTTCTTTTGTTCAAACTAAAAAAAAAAAACAGTCTCTTGTCACAATTCTGAAGTTAATATAATGTATAAAAACAAAAATATAATTGTCGTCATAAATTATATTCAGTATGATTTGGCATACAGAACCATTTTATAAGAGAAGGAGAAAGGAAGACAGAGAGACGGAGAGAGAGAGAGAGAGAGAGAGAGCATCTATATTTCTATAAATAATTGACCTTAATTTACCTATCGTCTATAATGTACCGTGCACTTCAAAAAGTTAATATTTTGCGGACGATTTTATACTATATATATATATATATATATATATATATATATATATATATGCATATTAAATACTGCTTCGATGGAGAAAATAAAATTGTACTTTCGATTTCGAGCGGTAGAAAAAGATGTCCAAGTGTCTCGAGAGGTCGTTTACAGAGAGTATCATGTTCGAACTATAGGAAATGTCTCAGGACAACTGCTATAGAGTTTTATGTTGGGGAGCTGAAATACAATATCTAGTTATCCCGGAACGACTCTTACTGGGAGTGTGCGTGTTTGAATGATAGAATACTAATCTTTTCATAGAAGTTGTATTGACATACCTGGACATTGTTTTCCACCAAATACACACGACACTCCCCGTAAAAGTCGTTCCAAATCATTTGGAAATCTCATTCTATCATCCGAACAGAAAACTCCCTGTAGAAATCGTCCCGCCATACCTGAACATCGTCTTCTACCGACCGAAAACGAAATTCCCCGTAGAAGTCGTTACAACCCATCTGGAAATCGCATTCTATCATCCGAACACGAAACTCCCCGTAGAAGTGGTCCCTACATACCTGAATAACGTTTCCTACCAACTAAACACGACACTACCCGTAGAAATCGTCTCGTCATACCTGAACATTATCTTCTACCGTCCGAACACGAAATTCCCCTTATCATTACACAGAACTGCCTATAGAATTCTTCTTGAGGCAACGGGATATCATAATCAACCACCCGTACACGCCAATACAATATTTCTCAATGGAAACCGTATTTAAAATGTGTATATATAATATATGTATATATTATATATATATATAATATATATATATATAATATAATATATATATATATATCGCATATTTCTGTTTTTTTCAATTAAATGCCGTGAATATTTTCGTAGTGATGCCAACTGAAATTCAAGAAAAATGTTGGTATGTACATTGCATATTCATGTTGAGGCGATGGGTATTGCCTTTTTATGCAGAAGTGACGATATGTTTTAATTATATATACATAGTTTCGAGGTTGTTGGTAAAGAACCCTATTTTGCCATTATTGCTTTTGCCATTGATGCTTTTATTTGAACATTCTGTATAATTCATGTTTCAAAATAATTATACAATTTTCTTCTTGCATAGAAAAAACATAGAATATTAAAAAAAATATCAAATTATTCTTATAATTTGTTTTCACAAATTATTTTTAGTATGATTTGGCATACAACCATCTTATAAAAAAAGACAGACAGAGAGAGAGAGAGAGAGAGAGAGAGAGAGAGAGAGAGAGAGAGAGAGAGAGAGAAAGCATTTTTCACGTGAGAAAAATTCAGAAATATAAAAAAATAAAAAGATATCCACAAGGTGTGAGAGTGGTGTCAGATTAACCTGAAGAACAAAAAAGGTAATACCGACTAACGTCACACCTTCTTTAGGATACGAATCCCAATGTTGGATATGAACATTTACTTGAGCTGACCTGGTATTAATACTTTAAGCCGACTACATTGAGTTGATGTTCGTGATTCAAGACGCCACCTAGTGGCCGCTGGTGAAACTGATCACTAAAACTGTTAACTTAATTTATTGTTAAAAGTAAAATGATTTTCAAGAAAAAAAACATTGCCTATGTTCTTCCCAAGATAATATAGAATCTAAATGTCAAATTTCAGAACAATCGATTCAATAGTTTTTTCGGTTATCGCGTACAAACAAGAACGCTTTGTCTTTATAAATTAGTATGATATGATATGAAATGATATGATATGAGATGATATGACATGATATGATATGATATGATATAATATGATATGATATGATATGATATGATATGATATGATATGATATGATGATATGATTATAAAATATAAATTTTGTATGGATCATTTATAATGTACAAATATTACTTGGGTTACTACGGCCCTGATTAATACTGGAACAATCGATAAGACAGAACAGAACTTTTCGTATACTTTGAGTTCCATGAACTTCCGGAGTATATTAAATGTGTATCTTCCTGAAAATAATTTCCACTATTATACGTGTTATTATAAACTAGGAGCAGTTTTCAGCATGAAAAAATTCCAATTTCTGTGTATTTGCTCCTTTTAATTTTTCAGCATCTGTCATACACTTGCAGTGCATAGGTTAGGCTGGCCTTCTAAGATATACTATCTCACCTGCTCCATGTACCCTGGTACTTAAACTTCCTTAGACTACGTGATGTAATTCTGTTTTTTATTTACAATCACCTTCTTCTCACCACTAGCTGAGTAAATGTGTGGCAGTATAAATGCCTACTAGGGAAACATCGATTGTGCTGTTTTGACAGCAACTTATGTTTTCCAATTTCTATATTTTTCAGTCAATATCCTTGAAAATTGTTTCCCTGTTTATCGAGATAGTTCTGAATCTGATGCACTTTACAGATTTGCAAAATCTTAACTCGTTGTGTAATAAAAGTAATTTTCAAAATCTCTTTGTTACTGTTTACCAGTGCTGTCGTTAAATGCACTTGCTATGTGCTGAGGGAGCTAGCTCTTGTTTTTAGAAAACGTACAAAGGGAAAGAGGGGCATCGTCCTTCTGTTTATTACAATTCTACTTTTAGCTATTGATATCTGTTTGTGTTGCCTGCATTGTGCATTCTATCCATGTGCGAGGGGCACGTTTCATCAATAACTTGTTTTTTTGAAAAATTTTGAATTATTACCCGATCAGCTGGAAACTTGTTTTCAACAAAGGTGTGGTGATTTCGAACCAGGTATGCTTTTCAAATTGATAAAATATCTACTCGTTCTATATAAGAGGAGTTTCTTACAATTCTCGACGCTGGTGTTATGATATGCTATGGCCGCTCATGTGTATAAGTGACTTTAAGGGAGGTGGGTATGGGGGCCTATTAACTAATATATTTTAAATATTTATTACTAACAGCTACAGAGGGAGTTAGTCTTCTCGAATAGTCTGAACGGTACAGGTTTAAAAAGAATTGAATTGTACTTTTGTCGACTGCCCATATACAAATTAATAAATATTTCCCCACTCGTCTTACAGTCCAATCAATTCAATCTAAAAATAAAATAAAAATAAAAATAAAAAATAAAAATAAATAAAAAAATAAATAAAATAAAAATTAAAAATAAAAATTAAATTAAAAATTAAATTAAAATTATAATGACAGTCAGACTGTCCTTGTTTACATTCACCCCCGTAGACTAATCTGAAAATAAAATATTAGCTGAAAAAATTCTTTGTTAGTAAAGTGCCGTCTGACTGTCCCCAACACCCTTACCTAATGGAAGACTTGTCCAACGTTTCGAGCTCGCTACGGCTCCTCATCAGAGACTAATCTAAACCTTATATTCTAATCTATATATACCCATCCCCACCACCAAATTTAGTAAATTAAATATAAATTCCCCCTCTACACAAATTGTCCAAAACCAATCAATTTAATAAGGAATGATAAACACTGTCCAATCTACCAGACTCTAACATTAAATTCACATTATTTCGATTCCTGGAAATGTGAATACTTTCAAGACTCTCCCGTTTATACTTATTATTAATACCATGTTCCAAAATATCCACATTCACAAAATCAAAAGAATGTAAAAACTTTAAACAATGCTCTTTTAAACCAAAAGTAATATGTGAGCTGCGTAAACTATATTTATGCTCATAAATTCTCTTTTTTAAACATCTACCTGTTTGTCCAATATAGTATTTATCACAATCCATGCAATTAATCTTGTAAACAACTTCTGATTTTAAGCATAAATCATCCTTATCTTTGCAATTATTAAACAATCTACTCAAATTATTGCTATTTTTAAAGAAAATTTGAATGTTATATTTCCGAAAATTTCCTTTTATTCTTTCAGACAATCCTCGAACATATGGCAAGACAAGAATTTTTTCAGCTAATATTTTATTTTCAGATTAGTCTACGGGGGTGAATGTAAACAAGGACAGTCTGACTGTTATTATAATTTTAATTTCATTTTTAATTTAATTTTTATTTTTAGTTTTTATTTTATTTATTTTTTTATTTATTTTTATTTTTATTTTTTATTTTTAGTTTTATTATTTTATTTTTTTATTATTTTATTTTTATTTTTTATTTTTTATTTTTATTTTTATTTTATTTTATTTTTATTTTATATATTTTATAGACTGTAAGACCAATGGAGAAATATTTATTAATTAGGTTTAAAAAGAGCCAATCCCAACTTGAGAAAATATTTAAATGTAAGGATACATACATTTGAGAGAAATAAATATGTAAATTTATATATATTATTATAACTGTTCATATACATACGTTAGATGTTTATGATATAAAATATGTTCATGAAAATGTATATATTATTTATTATCCCAAGACACTGTTTGTGCTTGGGGGAATAGCACAGCAAAAATCCCAGGGATCTGAGGTAAATACGGGTAATTGTTTCCAGGTCTCATTACTGGCTACTTTCTCTCTTTGACTGTGACATTGAAAGAGCTTCAATGTTTCTTGCTGAGCTATTTATCAACAACATAAGATATAATGAATAATATTATGGGTCATGCATTAATAGAATAAAATATATTTTTATCGCTTTAATAGTAGCTTCTCTATGAAGTATATGTATAAAAAGATCAAGAACGATACGATAAGACTATTAAATTCATGAACAATATGGGGAAAAGGGGATCATAGCATTATCATAAATCAAGGACATAGAGCACAGCATAATGTTTGTTGCTGTAATCTGGCTGCTGTTGCCAGTAGCTTTATCTTACTGCCCACATAACCGAAGATGATCGCCCGTTCGTGCTGCACGTTCCGATGCTCTCTCTCCTGTCGTAAACTGTATATATAAGAGTAAATAAGAGAGGGGAGAGTGGAGCAGCACATCGAGCGCGAGAATAGTTAGATGACTACCGTGCTATGCATGAGTTCACGAAAGTAAAGACAATAACAACCTTGTATTCGACTACCACCTTGATCGCATAAGTTTTTCCTATTTCTGAGCCCATCACCACGAGCGATACTCACAAGCTCGTCACGCGTACGTGACTCAGGTGATCGAGTTTAGTGAGCCTACCATCTGGCCCATCTTCCGTGCGAATCGACCGCCCCATCACGGGGCTATGGATTAGCGGGACAACCGCTTCCTTCGGTGGCTTGGAGAGCCGCTGCCACGTTCCGAGGGCCTGCCACTACTGTCTTCCCGTCGTCGACGGATATCGATGACACCGGCGCACTAGTTGTGTGTGTTACTCTTATTTTTATTTATCGATCTTTTATTAAAAATGACCTATTAACTTATTTATTTTGCATGTTATTTTGCCGTGCTGATTCCCGCTCCCTTTTGTTTGCGACACTTCGCTCCGTGCGGTCAATCCCTCTCCCTCGACGGATTGATTCGGGGCTCAGCTCAACCGTGAACTTTTTGCAAGAGCCGTGTCTGCCGTCCTCGTACTTAACGTGGATATGCGCACCGTTACATGGTAATCTCGGGATCGCACAATTTATTACAAAAAATATATATACGTACATATATATATTTTTAAATATATAATATTTTAGAGTTCCGGCGTAAATTTGTAATACAAGTTACGCGGATTTGCGAAAATAATTACAAATTACTTTTTGTGTACGGAATATAATTATGTTCTATATAATACAATTACTTAATATAGAACATAGTTGTATTCAAGAGTGCGAAAGCACTGCGCATCGAGAGTGTTTACGTCACCGAGCTGATAACGTAAACATTCGCGGTCCAGGCCACTACCAGTTAGGTGAAAGTGGCAGAAAAGAGCACAAATTTAATATATAGCTAAATAATAAAATATAATATTTGTGCGGCCTTTTAAGTCCATAATTATATTTAATATAATGAATAGAAATTATATTTAGTGTAACGAATGCGAATTATATTTAATCTTCAATTCTCGGCTCAATTGCATCAACTGTTGTTGGTAACTTTCCCCGTTGACGATTTGATTGTGTTGGAATAGTTCGTAATAGATTTCTTCAAGCTGATCCCACCAAATGCACAGCATTAGCTTCTTGCCATGAATGTTTGGCTTGGCCATCGAAGTAGAGGCATTCCTGGGCTTACCCGATGACTTTCTACGCTTTGGGTAGTCGTAAAGAATCCTTTGGGCCTTGTACTACGTGTTTTGTCCTCCGCATCAAAATCACCACTTTTAAATTTTTGGAATCACTCCCGACAACTTCTCTTACTTAAATTAACATCACCATATGCTTCTATGAGTAGTCGATGTGCTTCAGCTGCAGATTGCTTTAAATGAAAGAAGTAAATAAACAATTTCCGAAAATGACGCTTAGTTGGCTCAAAACTTGACATCTTAACACGATGAAAACTAAGTGATGCTAGCAAAAAGTCAGAGGTATTCAATGGTTATACTGTTTCCAGATGTCAAAATTTACTATACTATAAAATTTTTTTTTATTTCCCCTTTTCGGAAAAATCAAAAAGAATTTAGGGGAACTTTTTTCTCCTTTTTTTGGTAAAATTAAAAATTCTAAAGTGTGGATCTTTAAAAATTTTGAAAAATAAAATTTTCCAAAATACAAAGTAAGTAAAAATAGACAATTTTCAGTTTTTTTGTACTTTTGTTGTGAGAATTTTATTTATTTTTTTGCATTAGTCACCTACAATTTTTGTGATTTCAATTTTTGCACTGCCGCTCTCGCTATCTATTAGTTCTTGGCACTACATTTTTCTGTTGTGTTCTTTTATTTTTTTACTTAATCAACATAACGAATATTAAATAATTTAATAATCGACAAAATGAATAATGAGTAAAATCGATATATTTTACAAATTATTAGTAACAAATGAAATGAAGGGTAACAACTGAATGATAATTAAATAACATGTTAATCATTAAATTAAATAATAATTAAATTTTTTCAAATAATAATTAATTAAATTTTGTTAACTAACAATTGTAACGTTCCTATCCCCCTCGGGATAGCTTACGTGAAATTTTCCGAGGGTAGTTTGAGAGGGAGGAAGTATTTCGAGATCGGACGGTGGATCAGGAAAATAATTGTACAAGTACACAATATATTTTTAATAACAATAAAAATGATTTTATTCAGAAAATTCTCTATTTACAAGATTCTGAAACAAATAAATTAGAAACAAAATAATTAATAAAAGGTAATTTACGGCTAGATTTATATATATAATTACTTACTCTACTTGTTCAGTTTTCGATAGTTGCGTCGACTACCTTCTTCAGTAGTCGTCGCGACCTTTGCCTGTTTTTGGTATGTTTATCGCGTGTTACATAATATAATATATTACTTTTAATTTAGTTTTATATTTCTAGCTGAAATATAAAGTGTTTAATCTATCATTAACGGGTTGTACATATAATTTCGTATATGTATATAGAATACATACAGGAAAATAGATGTAACGGTAGTGTGAAATAATATTTTATGTTTCTTTTGTGTATGCGCGATATATTTGCGTAGTGTATTTAAGTGTCGTTTGTGATAAATTTGCGCGACCATGTTTTTGGCGGTCGCACAATTAATTACATTTTGTTAAATAATAATTAATTAAAATAAAATAACAATTTATTTGAATAACAATTGAATAACAATTTAATTTTTTTGTTTTTTTTCTCTTTTATTCTTTCATAATAAAACATACGAAATTTTTCTTTGTGTGTTCTGTCTTGTCATAATAACCGTTAAACGAGCATTTTTCAACGTGTTATTTACTTGCATTATTTAATTTACAAATTAATTTAATATTCATTAAACAATTAACTATTTAATAATTTCTGTCTTCTCCAATTTTTTTTGAAGTGGTTAATTGTTTGTTTAAATAGATTTTGTTTTTTGCTGTTTTACCCACTAGAATATTACCGAGAAATTTTTCTTTTATTTATTTAATTAATTAATTTCAAATTTCTCGCCTTTTTTTATTTACAAATAAAGAGAATATTTGTTTTTTTCTCTCTTTCGTTTCCCGTCAAATTAAGTGATAAATGATGGCGATAAAAAACCCTCCAAACGACTTTGATGACTGGCTCTACAGCCTATGCGAGGAGGAGTCAGACATCATAATGACGGAGCTGTAATTAAAAAATGATGGTTCCTTATTTTAAGGGGCTGCCAGGCTATACCGCAGACTGGCAGGAAACTATACCCGAGGGACTTTGTGGAGTACGAGAGTGGGGGCGATGTCGCACAGATACGCGCGCGTAGAGATAAAAAGTTATTAAGAATAATCGTAGCCTCGTCAATTCGCGACGTGCAAAAACATGTATTCTAAATAACATATAAGCGACATATGCCGTGCAAGCTGATAAATCAGCTGACACAAGCAGGCTCGGAAAGTTAAACCGAGCACAGACCAAAGGCGTAACACAATAGCCGCCGATCAGCAAATGTAAAACCTGATTGATTTTAACGTGGCAGAAATCAACAGACATGAACTGCTCGCATGTAGCACAGCCAACGAATCATCGATTCAGGCGGCCATAACGAGCATAGCTACGTCCTCCGACTCGTGTGTCACGAATGATATTACACGTCACGCGAAAGTCGCATCTCATGCGTCAGATAAAACAGCTGAGTCTCAAGCTGCTAGCCTCAAAGATAATCTGGCAATTAGTCCTGCATTAGACAGCTTACAGAATATGCTACAGACTTGGATGGAACAACAGAGGCAGAATGAAATGCATATCACGTTGGCTAACATTTGGCAACAGCTGCATAAAGCACTGCGACGCGATCGCGTCACTTTCCAAAATACATACGATCTTCAGTACTTGGAAAGTGATGTTAATAGAGTTCTAATATCGACTGACAAGCCTACGTTCTCAGCGATCTTGCCACCCTCGGCACCAAGGGCCTAGAAGGGGGGGCATAACATTAATTAACGAGATGTGATCAGCTAGCCCGTTAATATATCGCGATCTATGCTATCAATTACCTTGGCCCAGCGCACGGACATTTATAAAATTGTGCACCAATAGACAATCCGGTTCAATGGTGCCAAGGAAAAAAACGTCGAGGAATTCCTGCAGAGGTTAGCGGAATGCCGCAGGTTAACGGCGCTCACGAACAAGGATATTCTTAATGCAATCTAGGAGCTCTTGAACGACGTCGGGTTACACTGATACCGCCTGTCGTGGAAAAATTGGAACACGTGGCAAGACTTCTACCACGCAGCCCGGAGCTCTAACAGCGTCGACCGACGCTTCCAAGCTGAACTGATTAACGAAGCACAGCGCGTATATAGGCTAAACACGAGCCAATACCCAACTACGTGT
The DNA here is from genome assembly GCA_018907035.1 of Sycobia sp. Sy_11. Taxonomy (NCBI): domain Eukaryota; kingdom Metazoa; phylum Arthropoda; class Insecta; order Hymenoptera; family Epichrysomallidae; genus Sycobia; species Sycobia sp. Sy_11. The sequence continues at coordinate 2,003,839 of JACCIC010000070.1, read as the reverse complement.
TCTGTTTGTTGACGATCCTAAATTGGTTCGAAGAGCCATGGTCGGACAACATGCAGCTCGCCCTCATATATCGTAATCTACTTCCGGAAATACAGAAGTTCCGCGGGACAAGATTACGAGTGTAAATCGGCTAATCGAGCTCGCTCCAGAGGCTCAATGCGTCCTTGATGCGGAGCGCAACTACACGCCGCCTCCGTTACTCGAGGACTGCATACTTAGAGGCCAGTTTTAGAGCTACCTCCCCAGGCGCCAGGTGTCGCAGCTCTTACGATGAAAAAGAGCAGTCACGACTCACGCTCGAGGTCGCCGTGTACAGAAAAGAGAAAAGCGTCGACCTCGCCTAAATCAGAAAAGAAGCCTCCCTTCAGAGGAAAGCTCGTGAGCAAGCCCCTCAGCAATCGGAATAAATGTCGGATGGCAGGTCATCATACACGGGTCCTGTGCTGGGGTTATAGTTGGCTAGACCACACCTTGCGCAGTTGTCCCGACTGTTCCGAAAATGCGAAAAAGGGCGCATAAAGATCAGCAGGCAGCTGCGGGATACAGGTTAATGATGATTGCTCCTCCTGGTTATAAAGGAGGAGTATTATGACCGTGACTTCGCTGACTCGACCACACATATCGACCCCGATCGGTATTCACGATGGTGGGTACAGGTGGGCATAGGCGAGTTTCACATACATGCACTGCTCGATGCAAGGGCTGTTCGCACAGCTCTCGGAGCAATCGGCTTGCTCATTGCATCTGTACTCGGTCGTCTAGTTCGACCCTTTCCCGGGTGTGGCGCTCGACGTGCTTATTATGCTAGTTATAGACTTAGACGTCATCATAATTCCAGAATTGGAAAATGACTGTTTGCTCGGTGCAGACTTCTACCGCACTTTTAATGCGTTCACTCACCCACGCGACAATACCGTGTCGATCGAGGGTGCATTGGTTACCTCTACGTATTCACTTGCCTCTATAGGCTTAGCTGATATTGACAATAGTCAACGTCGAGCGCTTGAGGAACTCCTTGAGCGGATGCTACCTCCGGCTGATCAGCCTCTAGGCTGCATGCATCTGACCGGTCACGTGATCGATGTCAGTGATGCTAAGCCGATTAAGCAGCGTTACTTTTCGGTTTCAGAAGATAGAGCTGGAAATGCATGCGCAAAAAACGTAAAATGCTCGATCAAAGCGCAATTCGCAGATCAACCAGCGAGTGGTCTAGCCCCGTCGTAATGGTTCGCAAGAGCGATGGGAGCTACCGATTCTGCGTGAATTATCGCAAATTGAACTCCGTGTTTAAGATCAGCGCGTATCCGCTCCTTTACATAGACCTAATTTTACAGAAGTTGAGAAATGCACGATATATCTCTACACTGGACGTCAGCAGCGTCTACCACCAAATCCCTCTTCGGGAGGAATCACGACACATCTCTGTCTTTACTGTTCCATGCGTAGGATTGTTTGAATGGACTCATATATTGTATGGTTTCAGCAGTTAAGCGACGAGCTGATCGGCCCTAAAATGGAGCCAGTAGCCTTCGCCTACCTCGATGATATCATAATCGCTACAGTGATCTTTGACGAATAGCTCAGGTAGCTTGAACATATTCTGCGACGAATTTCCGATGCTGGCTTAACTACTAATAGGCAGAAAAGTAAATTCGGACTCGCAAAGGTACGGTTTCTGGGCGTTCTCGTAGATCGTGATGGTTTTCGACCTGATCCGGATAAGATTGCACCAATCTTAACTTACGCCGCACCAAAGAACTTGAAACAGCTCCGTAGGTTTTTAGTGAGTGCCTCGTCATACTATGAGCTGTACGTAAATATCTGATAACTGATCACAGCATCCTTCGTTGGCTGCACTCATTGCGCAATCCCACGATAGACTCGCCCGTAGGGCCTTGGAACTACAAGGATATGACTATGAAGTCATTTACCGTAAAGGTACTAATCGATGGGGAACCTGTCGTCGGCGCGATAGTGGACGGCACGTTCTCGCACACTCAGCACGAGGTTCGGGAACAGACGCAAAAATCCAATAAATTTTGATATACAGCTTAATTTAAATATTTCGTAAAGTCATGCGGGGCTAAATATTTAAAATATAATTTATATTAGATTTAATAAATTTATGATTATATATAAAATTTAAAATTGTATTACAGCGGACCATGGTCGATAGCCTGCTTCAAGCGGTCCAGTTGTTCACAGTAGACGGTAGAATTAAGCGTCTGGCCATATGGGAGCAGCTCATAGTGGATGATTCCCTTCCAATCCCACCAAACACACAGCAAAATCATCCTGGCCGTCAATCACGGCTTGACCACTGTTTGGGACGGTTCACCTGCCTGGGACCACGACCGTTTTTGCTTGATATTTTCATATGTGATCCATTTTTTGTCGCCAGTCACCATCCGCTTCAAAAATGGGCCGAGTTCGTTCCGTTTCGGCAGCACATTGCTGGCGTTGATTTGGCGCAGAAAGTTTTTTTGCGTCAAATCATGTGGCACCCAAACATCAAACTTTTTTTTGTATCCAGCCTTCTGCAGATTGTTTAAAATGGTTTGATGACTAATTCTCATCTCCTGGGCGAGGTCACAAGATGCTACATGCAGATCTAATTCGATAAATTCCATGATTTGATCGGTATTCGTCGTTATAGGTCTTCCTCCGACTGGCTTATCCATGGTGTCGTTTCCACCGGCTCTGAATCATCGAAACCATTCCCCTGTGGTTCGAAGCAATAGTGTGCCATCCCCCAAAACATAATTAATCTCACGGAACGTTTCTCTAGCGTATTTGCCTTTGACGAAGGAAAACTTTAAAATAGCGCGAATTTCGGCGTTAGTGAACTCCATGTTTACACGTCTATAACTTTTGAACGCAATATTCAAACTAATTATGCATAGCGTCGTTTTGTACGTTATGTCAAGACCTTTCAAATGATGTATAGTATTGCCAGATACGAGCTTTGGAGAGCTTTATACATAGCCGCGAAATTCATAAGACAAAAATGCGAAAGGGAGATATTTGACAACCTAATATTAAAATTTTACTTTTAATCCTTTACTTTTGTGTACCATACTGAATTAATAAGAATTTAAATTAAAAAATTGGCAGGAAATTAATCATACATATAACTCCTTTAAAAACATCGTATTAATTCATCTTAATTATATTTTTTATTAAAAATTACGAAATATATATTGAAAATGGTTGTAAATACGAATTACCTCATCCAAAAAGTTCACTACGATCACGGCAGCAATAATATAATAGAATTTTATAAATGATTCATTTTTTAAATAATATTTTGGAAATTATGTTAAATGAATTTTTTTTAGTTGATTGGATCGTTGCAGTTGAGTACATTGTCTATCTTATGCATATCTGTAGATTTAGAGTTGAAGCATGATTAAGGTCTAGTTCTGCGAGAATCTCTAAAGCGCTGCCAACGAGCTTTCTGGTTGATTTCCTGCAGTGGGTGATACGGGCTATCCCAATTTTCTAAGACATTAAGATGCACCACATAGTATAGACGGAGTGAAGGAAATCTTTCAGCTTAATCACACCTCTAATATACTAAGAGTAAATCAATAAAAGAACTCTTGCAATAAAATCTATTGTATTTGAAAAGTGATATTTTGCATGCGCATTTTTGATTATTCTTCGGATAATTTGTATATAGTGGTGTCGTGATAGAATTTCTTGTATATTATAGTTTATTTTTACAGCTTTTAACCGACTCTCTATGTGGAAGATTTTATACCATTTACTTGTTTAATTAACATTTTATATATCCATAATATATATTAATATACATTGTTTAATTCTCTTTTTTAGTCTTACTATTATTGTTGTTGTTCTTATTTTTCTTGTCATTTCTCATTAGTTATTAGTAATAATCATTACTTTTTTACTCTTACACAGATATAATAAAGCATATAGCTCAGTTCAATAGTAGCGTTAGAGTGTCTCAATTTAGACCCCACGAAGTAAATATTTTTACTTAAAGAGTAATATATATATTTATAGGGTAAGAGATATAAACAATTTTTCGCGCTCAACGAATAGTTAAATTTTTATCTAAGCAGTTCGTAAGTTTCAATGATTTGTGCCATCGGGTATACTAAAATAATCGAATTTTCAATTCAAATAAATTATCAAACAAGATTTTTTTCCTTATATGTATAATTTGAAACTTACGATATCTGATTTGCCTACTACTTGAAACAGAAGAATTACTTTACTATACTACATGGTTTGATACTTCAACTTGTAACTCGGATGGAGATTTAGATCATGTACTTAATATTATTGCAGAAATGTTTGACAAAAGAAATTCTTTTAGAGTTATTTAGTAGGATTTCATTTGTATGCTAAAAACAATAGAAGATTTAAAGTGACCATCACAAGTTAAAACTGTTATAGTCAGATATTATCGACAACCCTCGTATGATGTGGATATATTTAAAGAAGAAAACAAGCAGAATCAGGGTCGATATCTTTTCTTCAGGACTTATGTAAATTATATATTTAATAAGTATTACATACCATAAATTGATAAAAAATGATCTACAATAATGTAATAATCTTCAAATTCAATTCACCATATTTGAACCGTTTGAACCACAAGTCGCATGTCGAGACACCAATACATTCCGCTCCATAAGTTTGCGAAAGTAAACGATAGGCTTTAATACCACTTTTCCTTATATTAAAGTTGAATTTGCTGGAAACTTGTCATGATTTTGCTCAAGAAAATAAAAAACACCGAAAGAAATACTTATATATTGCTGCAAAGTTATTGAAAGATACACAACCTACAAATAGAACATGAGGTTTGATATTTCTACCCGGGATTCACTAGTGGCGCCATATTTTGACAATGCTCGAAACTTACTTGTATACCCAATGGTAGATACCGTGGCTAGCTTCGCGGCGCACACGAGTCTCCCGTGACTTGGGACTCAGGTTCAACGGTAACTTCGGATCATTGCCCGATTTTGAAAATTTACTAGAAATTAAATTATTACGCATTTAGGTTGTTTCAATCTTACAGCCAGATCGTCGCACCTTCATAAAGACTAATTTATCACAGTTTAGTCATACTTGTGTATTTTTGAATAAAAAATTAGTTTGAGATAAATAATTCTTTATATAATATCTTTTAAATACAATACACATTTTTATCGATAACAAGACGATTTGTATAAAAGTAAATGTCTCTTAATTCCCAACTATCTTATGTTAAGGTCAGCAATGCGGATGAGTAGTGGTCTAACGGGAATCAGCAGTCGTTGAATACAAATTATATAATTACAGAATTTTTCAAATACAGAATATTTTACTAAGAGTATCACTCTCAACAGCAGATACTGAACGGCGATAATATCGATGATCCACTCGCTCTAAGACTAGTGAAAATTTATTTCTAAAAAAGTTAATAATATAATTATCTAAATCTACAAAAATATTTATCTATAACATTGTAATCGAGCATCTTCTAGACTACACTATTTTATATGTTTAAATAAGTATATTATTTAATATAATTTATTAATTAGTAATTGATTTTCCTTTCCAAATTTATTAAATTCTGCTTCTAAACAGATATTTATGAATTAAAGCTAATATATTCTCTACACATTGTGTAGATGAACATGTCGCCTCGGAAAAGATCAGAAAGTAGGGGATAAAATATTCAAGCAAAGATAGAATCTTAATCAAATTTATTATAAACTAATAACAATAATTAGATTATCTGGGCACGTACGCTCGTTTCGAAGCATAGGCCATGTACAGCTATGACGTGCGGATGCTGTGTCATACCTCGTTGCTCGCGGTTCTCCCCAATCTTCATCGATAATCTGCCACACAAAACACACATACACATTCACTTGCATGCGTATAGTCTGGCTGGTCTATTGCAAAAGTGCATTAACGCTTGCTATACTATATGTAGGCTTTCCTATATATACAAAGAGATTTTTCTAAAGGAAAAATCGTGCAAGGTCAGTAAAATTGTACACTAACTTCAAAATTAAGGGCAAGCATCGCGAAATAGTATGGTACGCTTTCCATTGTAGACAATTGCATTACCCTCCCTTTGCAGCTATTTTTATACTTGTGCCCTCAAAGTCAGTCTGCAAATATACAATCATATATGGAAGGAGGTCTGGAAACAACAGAATTAAAATAAATCGTTTATTAATAGCACGCGTCCTCTTATCTAATTGATTGACTACTTGTATTTCTTTGACGCTCCTAGCACCAAGGCTGGGCAACAGATCGTTGTTTTCGGGCAATTAGTCTATACTTACGCTATTCAACGGGTCACAGTAATCTAAATTAAAATTATATGATCTAAATAATGAGAAACCATGCAATTCGCTTGTCTCTAGATTAACAGCGTTCACTAGTAACAACATTAATCAATCCTCTGCATAGGGATTGTAGGAAATTCATCGGGATCTTCTAGTAAGTTACTCTTTTACGATGGACCAGATGCAGCTGTTGGTATATATTATTCCTTAGAGTAAGAAAAGCTGAAAGCCGAAAGAAAAGAATCTCAAAATAGTAGGTTGATATGCATGTCTTTATTAAGTCACACATAATTATCAAAATTCAACTTTTTAAGCATTGTATTGTTTCTAAGAAAAATTTTAATTGTTTTAATGTAGACTATTGTGCAATTAATAATTTCTATACTTCCAAGATTATTAAAAGGCTTTTCACCTAACTTTCTGCCCTCTAACCGTAGTTAGTTATTATGAAGTATCGTATTCCAGACCCAAAGTTAGGTTCTTCATCTCGTAAGCTCCCGATGATAGATTGACTGTCTCCACGGAAATGTCGATGTCTGAAATATTGAGGACCTCTACGGTAACGACTAGACCAGGATTGCCTTGACATAAGCGCCGAGAACGCGATTCGAATGTCGCGGATCTAAATCTATATGGTTTCTCATCTTCTATCATGCACATCAACTCCGCTGTAATAAGAATATAATATATGGAAATGAATCTTCTACTTATTCGTATAAAACAATATTTGTACGCAGTATATTGTTCGATATTCTCGCGAGAAAGTCGAGTAAGCGTATTTAGCAGCAGTCTAGTAGAACTCTAAAAATCACTGGAAAATCTCTGGAGACTCTCAAATTTCTCGAAAAATCTCGCCTCCAGCGCAGAACCATGCCTTACTTATAGTTTTCAGTGTCCAAACTTGATTGCGGGTAGACAGCTAAGGCATAAAAAGCCACTCCTTATCTGTAGTATTGGAACTCATATTGACATTTCATTGCCTTATTCAGTAAGGAATAACTGAATGCCAGTTCACAGGCATATAAGACTTGAAACTTACCATTATAATGTAAGCGGCGCGAAAAACTATTAAAATTAAACTTAATATTAATTATTATTATGATTAATATAATTATTGTTATCATTATTAACTCCGCCACCGCAGATTCATAGTGACCCCATGATTTGGCAGTGCCGGTCCCAAGCCCGGATAAAGAAGGAGGGATTACACTTACGACAACTCGACAGTACACTCTTACAGGTATACACTTCACAACACTGACACATCAAACAACATAACACCTGGCAAAGGAAGGGCTAGCACGGAGTGGAAGAGCTTGACCGACTGAAAAATGGGGGAGTACTGGCAATGCTAGTACAGCCATCATTGAGTAAGGCTATAGGCGTCATATCTGGCGAGGGGGCTCTATAAACGGGTTACACACACCTCGCATAGAAAGATTCGGGCGTTATACGATTTGTACGTTTTCTAAATTATAGCTACAAGATATAAAATTTGTGAAGAAATAAAATTTACAGTCTGCAATGTTTTACAATAGGATAGGATTTAAAGTTTGGTATTTTTCTACAATATGTATTATCAATAAAAAAATGTATAAGTATTTATAATAATAGTTGGTTATAACACGAACTTAAACATAGTTTCAAAAAAAAAGATTATTACAAAGATTTGAAAGTGACGTAGTTTATCAACCCATGTCTCTGATACTACATATTAAATATAATTCATAAATCATATACACTATTCCTAGTTTCATTCACATTCAAACAGCATACTTTTCATTAATATTTATATTAATCTACTCTGTATTGTTACTTATTAACATTTTAAACAATTCATGAAATTCCGATTTAACAAAAAGATTGATCTAAGGCATAGAGTCATTTTCTGTATAAACTAATAACGAAATTATTCTATTAGTTGATTTACAATATTACAGTGATTGTGGACATAAACTTACCTATGATAAATTTATCTATTAAAGAAATGTTAAAAATACATTATCTGAATTACTTATGTTATTATAGAATAATTGCAATAATTCATTTTGTTCTGAAAATTACAGTATAAAATTTTAAAAAATATATGACATCGTTTATAATCTTCAATATATATTATTTAATATATATAATTCAATACAGAGCTGTTTCGAAAAAATGTTCAGATATACGTAAAAACTGATAAAAATTCTAGATAGATTACGTATATATTTTGAGTCGCTTAATTACAAATATAATACAAATTGATAACAAAAAAAGGTTTTGAAATAAATTGAATAAAAAATTTTCGATTAGATCAAAATATCATACTTATTTTCCATGCAATTTTTCTCTAAAAGAAAAAAATAAAACCGAATAGAAAAATCGATTAAAAAAGATTGCAGAAAAAAATTTGTGAAAAAATTAAAATTTGATAAAAATCAAACTAGTTTAAAAAACATAAAAAAATATCCAGAACAAAATGTTAAAAAAAATTTTTAAAAATCAGTTGAAATAAAATTAGTTTTAAAAAAGCCAAAAAGAAAAGTACGAAATATCGATAGACTACTACGGTGGTGCTAAAAGGGGGGAAATTATTTTTCGAGAAATAATATACCTTTAATATTATCTCATTCAAATTGCTTCAGAGACAATATCCAAGACATCTCACCTTACGAATCAATTTAATTTTTAAATCAGTGCTACACATCCCAATTTAACTATATCAAGTAACTTATTTTCACGCGCTGATGATTTTTTGATTTCTAGAATGGATTAAAAAGAGCTTAGTCGGGTAATATGGTCGAAAATGCCCCAACGATATTTACTATAGGACTGTACCCTCATGTAATAAGTTCCGACTAACCGCAATGCCAACACCAATACCTGGCCGCCACCAATAACAACGGGCTGCCATAATTTGGATCATCGAGCTATGGATACCCGAAATTGGGCCAAGGACGAGGACGAATTAGCTGACAACAGTCGTCTTGAAAGGCTGTCTGAACGTTATAACTTCTTATGTTCTAACCTATCGGATATTTGGGCTAGAAACACATCGGTACAACATCAGGTCGCTCAATTGAGAGAGCTAGTAAACACCCTGATCATTCAACACCTACGTCGCGGCGCAGACACAGAAGCACCCATGCCGGATGCGACAATTTTTCCGTTAGGTTGCCTAGATATATTTAGTGCGCCATCAATAATAATGACGGCACTGAATTCCTGGAGAACTTCCATATAGTCCCTGATCTCAAATTAAAAAAGCTTACACGTAAAGACGCTGAAGAGACCATTAAGTCTAATGCTATTGAAGCCTACGATGGCTCAATCGCTAGAGCGAAGGACTAGTAACTTGGTGATCCGAGTTCAAATCCCGGTCTCGGCCGATTGACACAAGCACCGCTGTAATAATTTAGATGTGCTTTGTTTACAAACACATCGCAGATCTTTGTCGCTGATTAGCACCGATATATGGAAGCATAAATAGAGCAACGTTAAATAACATAAAAAAAGGCTAATGCTAGAATTATGCATAACCCTTCGATATACGCGATTGACCCCAGTAATCCATATGCGCCGATTCTAGATCAATTGCCGCGTGTATTAGGGATAGAACAGGAACGGAACCGGATTGACCGTGACGTGTATCATTACATAAAGATCACGGGCATTCCACTGAACCAGCGTGCGCGGCGACTGAGCTCGGAGAAACTTTCGGCCGCTAAAGCCCAGTTTGAAGAAATCGGCTACGCCTCAACATCGAGAAATGTAATTTAGTACAGTCCGAGCTTCAGTTTCTAGGTCATACCGTAAACGGTACGAGATTCATACCGACCACGCAAAAGATAGAGGCAATCCGACAATTACCCAAACCGAAAAACGCCACAGAATTACGCCGCTTCCTCGGGATGGTTGACTTTTACCGCGCTTCGATTCCTCATGTCACGGAAATGCAGAAATCGCTCCTACGATACTTGCAGAGCGCCACCAAAAAAAACTGTCCTATCAACTGGGCCGGGGACGCCGCGTTCGAGAAATGCAAATCGGACCTAGCCAACGTCTCCGAAACCGCTTTTCCGTCGGAAAAAGCAGAAATTTGTTTAGTAAAGGACGCTTCCAACATAGCCATGGGAGCCACGCTTAAGCAGCAAGTTGTCAATCTATGGCAGCCGGTAGCATTCTACAGCAAAATGTTTAATCCCGCGCAACGCATGTACAGCACTTACGACCGGGAACTAATCGCGATTTACTACGCGATCAATAAGTTTTTCTACTATGTGGAAGATAGAAACTTCGAGATAGTAATCGACCACAAACCACGAATTCAAGTTCTCGCGCAATTGCAGGACAAAGCCCCTGCGATCCGATGTCGCCAGGTGAATTATTTTAATTATTATTAGAATAACGTATCACCTGCGCAACGAAAATCCCTTCCCCGACGATTTATAGAGAATCGGAAGTTTCTGCGTCCGTTTATGATAAAGTGGGCGGATATGTGGAATGATCCGGATCCGGAGATCCAGCTTGTTAGAGCACATGTTAGCGCTTTTCATTTGCCGACACTACTTAACGTGAAATCGCTAGCTGAAAGACGGGAGGAGGACGGAGAACTATACCGAATACTGATGGATAGATCCCACCCCCTCAAGCTGAAGCAGGTTTACTTCAACAATCCGGACCATACGCCGTTCTACTGCGATATAAAGGGGAGCAGTCGTAGACACAGTTGTCTACGAAAAGAATCAGGTACTATTAGAAGAACGTAACGAGTTCTGGGCCGCGTCGGACAGCGACTACATAGAATCTCACCCCACGTGAGATCCCGAACCGAGTCCGTCGAGACGGGCTTCACCCCGTCCCCAAGTAAATACGCCACCCTCTATCAATGCATCTCAAAGGAGAAGACAGAGGGCCAACATTTTGTGGTGACATAGAAATGGCAGTTAATTTCTCTCACATAGCTAGGGACGTATTACATAGTACGTGAGTCCCGAATTAAGCCAAAAAGGCGAATAAATGAGGAGCTTACCACCCTGAAGGAATGGGAGTTACGACAACCACATAGCGAAATGCAAGCTACCGCTAGGATTGCGAAGCTGCACCTAACGGAATTCAAACGACAGTTTGAGGCACGATACCACACGGAGTCCATTCACGTTATATGGTCGATACGGAATACTATGACAAGCGAATGGAGCGATAGCTTATATAACATCCCGCGACTTATTATAGAAAACCCACCTGTATTGGACCTGTTCCTTTACAATATACGAATTTGCATAGGCAAAAAACGCGTTCGCGAATTCCTTGAAGCCCATCACCTCGAAAACATAGAGATGGTGGAAGACCACAACGAAGTTACAATCGCCATAGCCGTTGTGCACTGCACGAACCTTAGCAGCTCAGCTGAAATTCATTTTCGTGCATGCGCAAACGAGCTATAGTTCGCGTATAAGCGAGGGAAACCTAGAACAATAAAGGTGGTCCCACTCGCATCTAAAGATGCAGTAAGCATCACCATCCCAGAACCCGTCCAGCCGGAGCACGCCCAAGAAAAATGCATCATTATATATAAACACTGTTAGTCATAAGTCACTTGTAAATAAAGAATCCTTTTCCTTTTTCCAGATTTTTCCATATGTCATGTAAATAAGGGCGACAAATCTTAAAAATGGGGGGAGAGTGATGTGGGGATTACATCTCGCACATAACCGCGCCGCCAACGCCCTCACAACCGTAAAGTAAGGGAAGGAGTGGATGTACAGCTGGAGACCCGCACTTTACTTTAGTCTAGTCGTAACCTTCTTCATATCAAGGCGTACTCATCGTATTCATATATACAATGAAGAATTCTATATACGGAAAGACAAATTCTCGTTTCTTTGTGTTACATAGATTAAACACAAGATCCTACCTCTCTTTAATTCGATTGTGTGTACGTTCGGACGCGATCGAGCCGCTATACGGAGTCGGTGGTAGTTAAAAATATTTATAGAAACATAAAAACGATAAACCCAAAAATATGAACTAAACATTGTTATTTAATTTGTTCCAAAACCATTTCATGTTATCAATTTCTTTAATATTTGTAATCAAGTCACTCAAAATATATACGTAATCTATCTATCTAGAATTTTGATCAGTTTTTTGTCTAAATCTAAAAATTTTTCCGAACGAGCAGTGAATTTTTTTGAGAGTACTCAATCATATATTAAATGATATATTTTAAGATTATAAACGATTTATTATATGTTTTTTTAAATTTTATACTATAATTTTCAGAATAAAATGAATTATTGCCATTACTCTATAATATACATAGTAATACAGATAATGTATTTTTAAGAATATCTTTAACAGATAAATTTATCATAGATGAGGTTATGTCCAAATCAATGTAATATTATAAATGAATAAACAAAATAATGTCGTTATTAATTTATACAGAAAATGGCTCTATGCCTTACATCAATCTTTTTGTTAAAACGGACTTATACGAATTATCTATAATGTCAATAAGTACCAGTACAGAGTAGATTAATATAAATATTAATGAAAAGTATGCTGTTTAAATGTGAATGAAACTAGGAATAGTGTATATGATTTACGAATTATATTTAATATGTAGTATCAGAGACATGGGTTGATAAACTACGTCACATTCAAATCTTTGTAATAATCGAATTTTTTGAAAATATGTTTGAGCTCATCTCATAACTTACTATTATTATAAATACGTATACATTTTTTTATTGATAATACATATTGTAGAAAAATACGAAACTTTAAATCCTACCCTACTGTAAAACGTTGCAGACTCTACATTTTATTTCTTCACAAATTTTATATCTTTTAGCTATAATTTAGAAAACATATAGCTTTTTAAGTTCTATATTTTTATTTTATTTTCGCATTTAATTGCAAGAATTTAATTTTCTATTTTTGATTTATATTATTATTTATATTTTTAATATTTGAAACAATTAATCGATTTTTCTTTTTGTTCCTACGCGTTATTTACTACAATATTATACAAGCATTAAATATAAAAATAAGTTTTTTAAAATAATTATCGAATATCCATTTTAGCACAAAACCATAAGATTTAATTTGAAATTACCACAATAGAAGAAAGGAAAGTCTTGATTTTTTACAGAATGAAAAATTAGTCTGCATTATGAAGCAGACATTGAAGTTTGGGTCTGAGCTGTTTTCTGATACTCGTGCGCATATTAGATATTATTTGGCTTAGCTTCTGTGTGATGCAAATGAAAACAGCAACGTTGCATTGGACAGAAACTATATCTATATATATTTATTGCCTACGTCACAACTCGTGACGTAGGAAAATGCGCACACTAATTTATGCTGATGTAGCTGTGACGTCGCGTTGGCAGGTTTGTATAGCAGTTGGCCCTATTGAGGGCGTGCGTTCCCGGCGATCGAAAATAGTCGAGGTTGTCATATATAGCATCGGCAATCTTTCCTTATTATATGTGCTTCAGAGCATCCGTTGAAGTGCGTGGTCTAGTATATAAGTCTATGGAGCAATCTCGCATGGTGTTGCCACGTTGCAGCCAATTCTGGCGTGAAGTCTTGCCATGTAATTAAACACTTTTACAACCGAGTTTCTATCATGTTTCGATTTCTTCCCTCTACCAGAGATGAATAAAGATTGCTAGATATTATGTAAACGAAAGATTTTAAAAATGGCAGTGTTGCTTGCTGTGGTAGAACCACGAACAAGGTCCGTTTAGCATTGGTAATGTTATGATACTGTAGGACAAGGTCCGAATAGAAAAATATATACGTTTGCAGGCACTGCAAGCGGCGATGATTGTTCGCTGTTCAGACTGGTCCAAGAGGGGGAAGTCATCCAAGTAGCTGATGCAGCAGCTGCAACAACTGTGTCATAAAGAGGAGAGGAGTAGAAAATATTAGAAACAGAAGGAGAGGCGATATCTAGCAATATTCGGGACCGGATAATTGAAAACAAAACTGAAGTAAATTCAGATATTCGTGCGCTTGGCTCCGTATATACGAATTCAGCGCACAAATATGTGCATTTATTTTAGTTATGTTTTTTATTTTAGTTATGTTTTTTATTTTAGTTATTTTAGGTATTAAAAAATAATTTAAATGAATTTATCATATGGGAGATGAATATTTGATGCTGATAGTAAGTAAATAAAATAAGCCATCTATAACGAACCAAACATGAAATATGTTTTTAATAACAAGTAAACATATATGCCTGTATTTCTTTTAAATTCTTTTCTCTTTAACTTTATCAAATACAGATACAGATATTTTTAATTTAAATATAAAATTTTACAGAAATATAATAATTCAACTTCGAATATGAGTAAGATTTTTCTACAAAATTCCAATATTATTACACAAAATCCTCATGTTTTATAACATCCTTTTTCAAGATGTGTTAAGGTAGTACTTTAAACCCTTAAAAAAACGCTATTTTTGTGAAAATTTTCTAATTATGCAATTGAAAATATGGATGTAGAATTTGAAATGCTTAATAAATACACTCTAGAAGTACATAAAAAAATTGCTTTTATTTATTTTATACATTTTTTATACGTGTAAAGTATGGTGAAAGCCAAAACCTGAAAAAATAGGTAACGTTGTCGTGGTCGTAAAATCTTGCCGACGGATGGTCTGAAACAAAAAAGTTAAATAGTTGTATGTTCAGTAGGACTCCAGAAACCGATCTAACTAGAATATTTTATGTACGTGCAAAATCAACAAAATGACGGCTAACTACGAAAGAAAAAAATTGCTTTTGTTCCGTCCTTTCTTACAATAAAAATATAGTTAGAATTAAAATTTTAAGTTGATTGTAGTTAGGACGGTTGATACAAGCATATAGAATGTGTATTCAAAATTTCATAAGGATCGGTTCAATAGTTTTTTAATTTTCACGACCACGGTACTTGAAAACGCTGTTTTGAGTTTTTGTAAGTGAAAAATCGTAGAAAAAATTATCTTACGCTCAATCAGCGATGTCTAATTTTCATCTAATTTAGCCTGCTTTTATTGAGTTCTGCTCTCCTTAGAAGCCTCAGTCGAGCTTCGCTTCTCTCGAACGATGTGCTGTTGGTCGCGTATATTGGCAAACTGCAGGTCGGTTTGGCCGATTTTCAGGCCCATAATTTCCATTATTTTCAAAAGTGGGCTGAATCCTTCATTAAAAATGCAGGCAGCAGTGAGACATGCAATTTTAACGATTTTTTTTCCCATTATAGACATGCTTCGGTGCCATAGCCCAAACTGTTGAGTTGAAACACTCATTGTTATTTTGAGTGTGTCTGCCCAAACGTCTCTCCAGCAATTCCGTTTTTTTTAGACCTTCGTAGATCGGTTTCAGCACCTCTTGTACGTCACTAGCAAGAGGAGGACGATGTTTATAATTTTTTAAAGCGTTGTTTGCTTCGGCCTTCTTATACTTGCACCAGCTGTCTGAATAGTACGTATGCTGTGGTTTGGAGTCTGTTGAGATTTTGTGGTAATAGCCGGCCCAGATCTCGTTTCGCATGCTGTCTACTGACTTTGAATTCCTTTCAATTGCAAGACTGTAGTTTTTGGATAAGTCCTTCATTCATTTGATACTTAGATCAGTAATCTTCGCTTTTTTAATCACGACTTTCTTCGAAATACAAAAGCAAAATTATAAAGGGAAGGTAATATTGAGAAGGAAAGGTATATATTTTGATGAGAATATATATAGGTGTAATGATTGACATAAGGGCAACAGCTGCTGCAGCGAACAAGCCAGGTAGATGGCTTATTCGGCGCGCACGCTGGGCGGGTCGGAATAACACGCTCAGGTAAGTGCGTTCGAAAGGTATAAAAGTATAGTTAAACTATCTGAATCTTTCTAAAATTTTAATCCAACATTCTTGAATATATTTACTTTCGAAAAATGTAAAAAAAAAACATTTTTTTCAAAGTTGTAAAATAGAATACTGCCTTAACGAAAATTAAGAAGCCTTAGTGGTCCAGTATTATCATATCATATCATATCATACCATACTAATTTATAAAGACAAGGCGTGTTTTTGTTTGTACACGATAACGGAAAATACTACTGAACCGATTGTTCTGAAATTTGTCATACAGATTCTATATCAGGTATGTGAATAAGTCTTTCCCGTTTTTTTTCAAATTTTGAGCCTTTATTGTGAAAAAATGGTTACAAATGAATTATTGAAAGTATTGGCCATCGCTAGCTACAACTTTTTCCCATCTTTCTGGCAACATACGAATCCCGTTGCGAAAAAATTCGACCGGTTTGGCCTCTATCCAGTCATCCACCCATTTTTTGGCTTCCTCGTAGGAATGGAAGTGCTGGTCAGCCAGGCCATGCGTCATCGATCTGAAGAGATGGTAATCAGACGGAGCAACGTCTGGACTATACGGCGGGTGGGGTAGGACTTCCCATTTGAGCGTTTCTAAGTATGTTTTCACCGGCGGTGCAACATGTGGGCGAGCATTGTCATGTTGCAAAATAACTTTGTGGTGCCTGTCGGAGTATTGTGGCCGTTTTTCTCGCAGTGCGCGGCTCAAACGCATCAATTGTCGTCGATAGACCTCGCCTGTGATCCTTTCATTCGGTTTCAGAAGCTCATAGTAAACCACACCTAGCTGGTCCCACCATATACAGAGCATGAGCTTGGCGCCATGAATATTTGGCTTGGCCGTCGATGATGATGCATGGCCGGATAGTCCCCATGATTTTCTTCGCTTCGGATTATCGTAACGTATCCACTTTTCATCGCCAGTCACGATACGATGCAGAAAACCCTTTCTTTTATGTCGCTGAAGCAGCTGTTCGCAAGTGAAAAAATGCCGTTCGACGTCTCTCAGCTTCAGTTCGTACGGCACCCAATTTCCTTGCTTTTGGATCATTCCCATGGCTTTCAAACGCTTGGAAATGGTTGTTCGGTCAACTCCCAATGCTTCAGCAAGTTCTTCTTGCGTTTGACAAGAATCTTCATCAAGCAAAGTCGCCAATTCTCGATCTTCAAAGATTTGCGGCCGCCCGGAACGCTCCTTGTCTTCCACGTCGAAATCACCGCTTTTGAAGCGTCGAAAACATCCGCGAACACTTGAATCATCGACACAACCTTCTCCATAAGCCTCCTGAAGCAATCGATGCGTCTCGGCAGCAGATTTCTTCAAATTGAACCAATAAAGTGAAACTTCCCGCAAATGACGTCGACTCGGCTCAAATTTCGACATTTTCACGATATCAAAAATTTATGATGCGAAAAAATTTTAACTAATGTGTTAGTATGGAATTGTTGACATATGAATAAGCTTTGATTATGACATATGTAACCATTGAATACTCGCAGTATTGGTGGCGCCATCTCTTACAAAAAACGGGAAAGACTTATTCACACTCCTAATATTATCTTGAGAAGGACATAGGCTATGTTTTTTATTGAAGATAATTTTACTTTCATCAATAAATTAAGTTAATGGTTTTAAAAATCACCTTCACCAGCGGTTATTAGGTGGCGTCTTGAATCACGAACATCAACTCAATGTTGTTCGCTTAAAGTATTAATACCAGGTCAGCTGAGTCGAATGATCATTTCCAACTTTATTATTCGTATCCTAAAGAAGGTATGACGTAGTCGGTATTATCTTTTTTGTTTCACAAGTTTGTCTGATACTACTCTCACACTTTTTGGATATCTTTTTATTTTCGTAAATTTTATTTTCTCTTACGTAGGAAAATCTGTCTCTCTCTCCGCCTTTCTTTCTCCTTCTCTTCTAAAATGGTTCTGTATGCCAAATCATACTGAATATAGTTTGTGACGAAAAATTATATTTTTATTTTTATACATTATATTAACTTCAGAATTGTGATAAGAGATAATGTTTTTTTTAGTTTAAACAAAAGAAATTATTTCAAAATAGGGTTTTTACCAGCAATCTCGGAACTATGTATATATATATATATATATATATATATATATATATATATATATATATATATATATATTTTCCTTGAATATCAGTTGGCATCAATACGAAAATATTCACGGTATTTAATAAACAAACGGAAATATACGAAATATATATATATAGATATTGTAACCTCAACAATTTCATGTATTCTTACCTGGTTACGTGTGATCGTATACGCATCTGTATCTCGTCCGGTCGTTATTTCTTGCAGCAGCTATAGTTATGCTAAGGGAAAGGGGACGTAGAAATACGAGCATGAAACTTACAGAAGAACACTACATGATATTTATTCACACGACGGATACATATAATTCATTATGGGAGTACACGCACGGTTACTTACTGCGAGCGGGTTCTGCGACATGGTTATCTGCGAGATACATATTTACAACCGCGCACACGGGGGACGGGGAAAAGGAACACGGGGAAGTTACCCGACGGCTTCGGTCAGGAGTGCCCTATTCTACGACGCCGGCGACAGCGGGCTTAGACATCTCATTAACATTAAAATACAAACGCTACTTGCCTTGAGCTGACGCGGATGCTGTCGATTGCTTCCTTTCGGGGCTTTCTCTCTCTCTCTCTCTCTCTCTCTCTCTCTCTCGCTGCTAGATCGCGCGGCTTGCGCGGCGTCCTCTCGGTGGCATGTGCTGCACACGTGGTGGCCCTCTGGGGGTGGACGGCGATGGATGTAACCGGGAGAGAGTGCAGTATACTGAGTGTAAGTATAGCTGTCGGACGGCCTCACTCGCATCTGGGCTGATGGGTAAGGCGAATGGTTACGGATACTGTATAGCGAAACTCGACTGCTCTGTCCGACGGCTGAAGCGCTAAGAAGGCATCTCTTGCTGCCTTTCTTGATCTCCTCACTCGCTGTGCTCCGCGCGCTCTTTCGGCACATACAATACCTTATTTACACACGCGCACACGCTCGGTTTTTCAAATAATATACGGAACCGACAGTTCGTACGGTTACAAACTCTCTCTCCCAAAACCGACGGTGCGCATTGAGGTCGCGTGCTGAAGCGTAGTGTGAAGGGGTAAGTGGTGGAGGGGAAAAGGTTTAGTGATGCGTGCGGTAAATAAAAAAAAACAAAAAAATAGAAACATACTCGTCCGTTCGGGGTAAGTGATCTCTTGATCAGTTAACTTTCATATAATACAAATTTCTTATTTTAAGCAAACGCCCGCTGGTGGTCACCTAAGTCGTACTTCGCTTGTGACTCGATACAATTCAAAAACTTATACCTAATCTATATTAACTACCTATATTCTAGTTTTTTTTAAATCCTTATTTATCTATAGCTGTGTTATTCGTGTGTTTTTTGTGTATTCTAAACTATTCTATTCTATTCTATTCTATCATATGAGTCTTAACTATTCCATTTTTCGCTTTCAATGTCTATATATATTTTTTCTAGTCCTATTCTATTATATGAGTCATATTCCAGATCTATTGTTAACTTCACTTTACTCTTCTTGAGTTCGTCTTCTTCTTCTATCATTCCTCGTCCAAGTTCGCGTGGTCTTCTGCAATGTTGTTTTTCTTTCTGTCGCGTGTGTGATGCGACTCTGGCATTGTCTTCTTCGGATTGTCTTCCTGGGTGTTGCTGGAATGGAGTTGACCATTAGTGGTTGATTAATAATTCGTATTTAGCGTCTGGGGCAGCGATTCTTCGGTCGTTATCGAGCTGCGTAGTCTCCTGCCTCTGCCCACGCCTCTCTGCATTTTCCGCCTTGTTAGATGTTGCACCTGTGAAAGAAGCAGGAGTGATGTTAGGAGGGTGATATCTTTTGATATCTGAACCGTGGGCTCTCGTTTCTTTCCCGCTATTTATGTCTCTCAGCTCAAATATAATTGGGGAAATCTTTCTGATGATACCACAAGGGCCATGTATTTTGGAGCTAATTTTACCGAAAATTTGTCCGGACCCGATGATAACACATGGTTGCATCGACATACCATATCGTTAACTTCGAAAGTTTCTTGTCGTCGGCCTTTTTTTCTAATATTTCGCTTGTTTTGAGCTGGCTGTGCCTAGATTTGTTTTTACCATCTCGTGGATTTCTGGTAATCTTTTCATTCAATTGATCCAGTCTGCCGGTGTTAGAGACTAGATTTTCTGGGTTTGTCTGTGGGTGTGTTTATACGTCGGCATTTCCCTCGGATTTCGCCGGAAATTAAGGAATGCCGGCGATGCTTGGGTGCTAGCGTGTACCGAGGTGTTTACGGTAAACGCAAATTCGGATAGGTGAAGATCCCAGCCTTGTGGCCATGTTTGATGAAGATCGAAATCATCGTCTTTATTGTCCGGTTTATCCGTTCGACAGGGTTCGCCTGTGCGTGATATGGTGCTACGAACTGGTGAATTATACTTACTTCGTCCAATTTGTTTTTAAACAAATGGTTGGCAAATTCTGTGCCATTATCCGTGATTAAGTATTTTGGGCATCCCCATTTGAAAATTATCACTTCTTCCAACTCCTTAGCGATTGCCTGTCTGTTGCATTTGTGAGTCTGATTTCGATGTATTTAGTAAATAAATCCTCAAAAATCAGCAGGTACCGGTGTTGGCCCTTACTGGTCGGAAAGGGTCCCATGATGTCAGCTGCCACAGATATTCAAGGGCCTTCGATGTTTCTTTGGGTCATTCGACCGGCCGGTGCTCTTTGCGATACTCTATGTATTTGACATTCTGGGCAGTGCTTTATATATTTATACACATAGTTTCTCATTGCGGGCCAGTAATACAGTTGGCCTGTTTTGTACACTGTTTTATCTACGCCGAAGTGTCCTGACGTAGGGGTGCTGTGACACTCGTATAACACCCTTTCTCTATCTTTAACTGGTATAACCAGTTTCCAGTGATCAGGGCATTCGCCTATAGTGTTGGAGAATGTATTTGATCGGCGTTTATACATTCTGTCACCTCTGACTGTCAAGTCTGGGTAGTTTTCTGGATGGTTTTGTATTTCGCTCATTTTTCGCTCGTACCAAGAGTCTTTCTCTATGGACGCGAGAGTGGCGGTACGGGATTTTTGAGTGCATGCAGCTACTTAAGACTACTAAGGTCCGTAATGAATTGTGAACTTCTCGCCTAGCAGGTACCCTCTAAATTTTTCAACTACCCACAAGACTGCTAGGCACTCTTTTTCTGTAACAGTGTAGTTTGTTTAAGCCTTAGTCAGTGTCCTACTTGCATAAGCAATAGGATACTCTTCTCCGTTATTTTCCTGACTAATTATAGCTCCGATTGCGTAATTGCTTGCGTCAGTTTGTAGAATGTATGGACTATTCTGCGTGGATCAAGCTAGCACAGGCGGTTGCGTAAGCAGGATTTTTAGTTTATCAAAGGCGTCTTGCTGGGCCTGCCCCCAGTGCCATTTGATGTTCTTTTTAAGTAGTCGTGTCAGTGGTAATTTTATGTCCGCTAGTGACTGAGTAAAACGAACATACCAACCTATCATTCCTAAAAAGGCCCTCAGATGTTTTAGACTTGTTGGCCTCGGGTAATCACTTACCGGGCAGATCTTCTCTGGATTCGTGCGCAGGCCGTTTTCGTCTACAATATTACCTATATTTAATTTTGGGACAGCAAAACTCAGATTTATTCCTATTAATTTGAAGCCCGACCTTGTTAAGGCGGGCGAGCACCGCTAAGTTCTTGAGTGTGTTCCTCAAAGGTTCGTGTGGCAATTATGATATCGTCCATGTAAAAGAATACGGTCGGCTGCCATTGTGGCCCGAATATGAGGTCCATTGATCTGATGGTATGCTTGACTAAGGTATATTTTAGACAAGTACTTTGCATCCCTTAAATTGTCCAATAGCACATCCATGTGTGGCAGAGGGTACGCGTTTTTGCGTGTAATCTGATTGACCGCTCGTTAATCTATACAAAATCTAACTTTCCCGTCTTTCTTTGGGACAATTACCGGGCAACTGCTCCATGGGCTTTCTGAGTGTTCTATAATGCCCTTTTACAGCAGCCTGTCGATTTCGTCGTGCACCTATTTGAGCAGTCGATCGGGTATACGACGTAATCTTTGTTTGATTGGGCGATGCCCCTGTACATCTATGTGATGTGGCTGTATTCGCGCAATTGGGAGTATACCGCTGAGGGTTGGTATTAGGTGATTTAGCACCTGCACGAGCTTCTGTACCTCCTCTTGGATCAGTGTCGCTACACCTTCAACGGCTGCTAAGGCGTTGATGGTTTCTTGTCTATTCTTATGCGATGTTACCAAATGGCGAGTTATTTGTCGTGGTGTTGGCGAAGTCTATTGTCATTTGTATCTTTACGATGATGTCCATGCCGAGGATCATTTCGTATGCTAGTGCCTTGGAGACTTTGAAGTTTGCTTTCAGCAATTGGCCATCGCTATTTAGTGATATTATCACGTCTCCGTCATTCGCGAAGAGTTTTCCGTCTAGCAGTTCCATGTGTGAGATGAATGGTGTTATTGCTGATCTTAGCAGTTTCTCTGGGCCTGGGCCCACAAATGATCTCCTTGCTCCGGGATCGACGGGAGTTGGAAATATTTTCCCCATTAGTTCAATATTTAAGAAGAACCGATTTTCTTCGTCCTATATTGTATTGCTCGGGCAGGTATCGGTTACGTCCTTGGCTTTGGGATATTTATTTTCGCGCCAATTTGTTCTCGTTAGTGGAGTCCTCTCGTAAGGGGTTTTAAGGTTTGCTCCATTTTCTTGTCCCCTTACGTATTTCTCTGGCGTTTGTAGAGGCCACAGCGCGGGCAGTCTCGTGTCGTGACATCCTTTTCTCCACAATTGTAGCAGTGGAGACGTCTTCTATAAGGAGATCAATCTGTCCAGTGCCCTACCTGCTTGCAGGTCCAGCAGTGCCTATCGTCATCCCGCCGTGGTTTTTTTCTTGCTGTTGGTTTCTGTGTATCATTGCGTTCATTATTTTTATGCCACGTACGATCGTCATATCGCTCGTTTCTTTTCGGCGATGCTCGTCTATTATATATTGGCCTATATCGATCCGGTGTTCGCGATCGTGAGTACCGGTCTCGATCGTCGTGGTGCCTGGGTGGTGTTTGGTTTCGGGACGAGCTCCGATAGGTGGTGTTGGGGGAAAGGTTTCTTGATTGCTTTTGTGTTTAATATCGACTATTACGGGTGGGTGATGGGGAATGGATTCTGGTGAGTGGTGTTGGAGAAGGGCTTCGGTGCCGTCTCGTGTTTCGTTCGCTTCTCCGGGGCGAAGCGTCTCATGAGTATGGTGGTGTCGGGCTGTAGTTCCGACGTGGTTCTTTTCGTCTGTCCCAGCTGTCTGTTTCTTCGCTCGTTTGATTCGTTACCGTTGCAGCCGGTTCTATTATTGTCACATGTTTTTTCGAAATCTTACACTCTTCAGTATCAAGGACTCCTAGTCTAGAGCATCGGCTGGCTCTTTCCGATAGTGAACACGCTGCTGTGCTGACCATACAGGTCTCGACGGGTAGAGGTTCTTTGTATCGATTTTTCAATTCCTTTTTTAATTCTAGTTGTTATCCAATTAATTGTAGTTCATCAATCGATTTGAAGTCGCTGCAATTAATTTTGTCGGTGTATTCGGGATGGAGATTCATATAAATCCTATGGAGTTGTAACTGAGTAGGAAGTGCTAGTGACATTTTGTCGATCAGCACTCTCATACCGCGAAGGTAGGAGCCGATGGGTTCTTTCGACCCTTGTGTCCTATTCCTTAACTCTTCTTCAAATCGCAGCGCATAGTCTATCGGCCTAAACTGTCCACGGAGGGCTGTTTTAAAACTTTCTCAGATTTCTCCATTTTTTATGGATGAGCCTTGTCCATATCCTTGCCGATCCACATAGTATTTCCGGTACAAACTTTAGTATCTCCGTCTCTCGGATATCTAGGCTTTCGACTGTCTCCTCAAGTCTGTCAATAAACTCCTCTACATCTTTACGTGGAGCTCCTGAGAACTGAACCTTCCACTGTCTGCGCAGCTGAACTGTTCTTGTTTCTTTTAGGTAGGTGTTGTCTGTTGATCGGGTATATGATCGATCATTTGTGGTGGTTCTTTGATAATGGAGATTATCATCAGCCACCTGTGTCATATTTATTCCTCCTGGATGCGGCGTAGCTATATAGTGCTGAAAGAACGCCGGATGTAGGTATGGCCATGCGCCTGGTAGATATTGCCACGGGTTTGCAGCTGTTCAAGGAATATCGTTTTTTCCTCCTATATCCGTGCTATGTGCTGGTGGTGATGGCCATGGTCCCATGGGATATCCAGGTATGGGGGCATTATTCGGAGGTGTAGGCCATGTACGACTTGTATGAAGAGATTCGTATTCTATCATTCGAACACGCACACTCCCAGTAAGAGTCGTCCCGGGATACCTGGACATTGTATTCTACCTCCCCAATGCAAAACTTCCTATAGCAGTTATCCCAAGACGTATCCTATAGTCCGAACATGATACTTTCTATAAACTTCGTCTCGACACACTCGAACTCGAAAGTACAATTTTCTCCATCGAAGCCGTATTGAATATATATATATTGTATCAAATGGTCGTCAAAACTTTTTGAAGTGGACGTTACATTGAAGCATCTTTTTATACAGAAGTGACAATAGATAAATTACGGTCAATGATTTAGAGTGATATAGATTTTTATATATAGAATAATTTTTACTTAGATATTAGAAAATTGTTTATGAAATCGGTTAAATTATTATCTCGGGCGAAGCCGAGACGGAGAATGCTAGTATTTATATATATATATATATATATATATATATATATATATATATATGTATATTCACACAAATATCTTCAAATATATTCGTACATAAAAATGTTTTAAATTTATATTTGTACTTCAAAATCCACCTGTCGCAAAGAAGTAAAGGTGGCGGGGTGAGATAGATGGAGAAGAACAACGCCAACAAAAGGAAATTCTTCGGATTTGGATCTTCATTTCCTCTCCATATATCTGCGTATATATATATATATATATATATATATATATATATATATATTAGGGTGTCAAATATCTCCCTTCCGCTTTTTTCCTCTTAATTCAATCCTTTATAAAAAGTGTTACCGTGGTCGGATTTACTTCAAATACGCGCCGTTTTGTTCGATAATCTGTTTTCATCTAGACGGTAACTCCATAATACCTCTCTCGTAAAAACTCCTGTCTTAATTTGCAAAGAACTCGGATTGCCACTTTTCACAAGCCTCTTTTCAGTCCAATTTTACACCACCAAGGGCGTTCGACATGGACAGAAACAAGTGGAAATCATTTGGCACTATATCCGGGCAATAAGGTGGATGCGATAAAACCTCCCATCCGAACTCCCGTAGCTTCTGACGAGTCATCAACGAAGTGTGTGGTCTGACAGTGTTTTCGTGGAACACTACACGCTTCCTGTTGGCCAATTATGGACACTTCTGTTCAATAGCCTGCTTCAAGCGGTCCAGTTGTTCACAGTATATGGTAGAATTAAGCCTCTGGCCACATGGGAGCAGCTCATAGTGGATGATTCCCTTCCAATTCCACCAAACACACAGCAAAACCTTCCTGGCCGACAATCCCGGCTTGGCCATTGTTTGGGACAGTCCACCGACCTTGGACCACGACCTTTTTCGCTTGATGTTGTCGTATGTGATCCATTTTTCGTCCCCAGTCACCACCCGTTTAAAAAATGGGCCGTTTCGTTCCGTTTCAGCAACACATCGTTGGCGTTGATTCGGTGCAGAAGTTTTTTTTGCCTGAAATCATGCAGCACCTAAACATCCAACTTTTTTTGTATCCAGCCTTCTGCAGATGGTTTAAAATGGTTTGCTGACTAACTCTCATCTCCTGGACGATGTCACGAGATGCCACATGCCGGTCTAACTCGATAAATTCCATGATTTGATCGGCATTCATCGTCACAGGTCTTCCGCCGGCTGGCTTATGCATGGTGTCGTTTTCACCGGCTCTGAATCGTCGAAACCATTCCTCTGCGGTTCGAAGTTATAGCGTGCCATCCTCCCAAAACACCATTAATCTCACGGAACGTTTCTCTAGCGGACTTGCCTTTGACGAAGGAAAACT
This sequence comes from Sycobia sp. Sy_11, assembly GCA_018907035.1. Classification (NCBI taxonomy): domain Eukaryota; kingdom Metazoa; phylum Arthropoda; class Insecta; order Hymenoptera; family Epichrysomallidae; genus Sycobia; species Sycobia sp. Sy_11. The sequence continues at coordinate 1,977,453 of JACCIC010000070.1, read as the reverse complement.
TTAAAATAGCGCGAATTTCGGCGTTAGTGCTTACTTAACTCCATGTTTACGCGTCTATAACTTTTGAACGCAATATCCAAACTAATCATACAAAGCGTCGTTTTGTACGTTATGTCAAAACCGTTCAAATGATGTATAGTATTGCTAGATACGAGCTCTGTAGCGCTTTGTACATAGCCGCGAAATTCATAAGACAAAAAGACGGAAGGGAGATATTTGACAACCTAATATACTATATATATACATTTATAATATATATATATATAATTAATTCATAAATATAAATAATTTTGTTAAATGTAAAAAGCAAAATATTTAAAGCAAGTATACGTATCAAACAAATAGTTATAATTTTCTTATACTCATTTAATTTTATGAAATTAAATAACCTATTTAATCAATAAAACCGATTATTAAGTATACATTTTGAGCTCACCCGTGTCTCTTATAAGTAATTGTACTCAATTATCCATTATAAAAACTATTCTATTTCGATTTGAAACCTTTTTTAAAAAGTCTTATTTAAATTCAAATGTGTAGTACACATGCAAACTTTTACACTAATACTTACTTATACATATACATGTATATAGGCGCGATCAGCTGCTCACTGAAGCAAACTCAACGTAACGATATCCCATTAAGTCACCAGTAAGTCAAGATACCGTATCTGATGTTTATTTCTTCTGATTACATCACCGGCGGAAAACTTGCAGCTTCATGACATTTACATGGGGAGTATAGGAAAATACATTCCAGCATTACCATATCTTCTTATCGGCAACTTACTGAAGGTCTTTCGGAACAGACCCAGTGTCCTACCCTTATTGATCCTAAACGGACCATGTTCGCGGTTCTGCCGCAGAAAAAAAATTTTCTAGTGCCGCTGCGACAGATTTAGATGCGTCTAGATGCGCAAGAAAAAAATACTTGGAACTAAATATTGGACTGTATCGTAAAAGGATGAAAACATGTGTGCCCACTGGGTCTTATTATGATGTACGTCTTTGCTGCGCTCCGCTGCAAATGATTTATGAGTTTATTGTTTAGATGTCTGAAGTTTTTTTATAGGTTTTAAGCTTATCTTTCAAATAGAAATTGAAAGCAACAAAAAAATTAAACTAAATCCAGTTTCATCCAATCATAAACTACAAACAAATAAAATAAATTGGAAACAATATCAAACAAAAATCGAAAACAAAGTTGAACAACTTTTCCCGTCTACACAAACTAAAAACTTTACTGATAATTTACCAAATGATAAATATTCTTCGCTGATAAATATAATAACATACACAATTAATAATTTAAATAAAATTACAGAAAAAAAAACATTAAATATATAAATGATTCAGGCAATATAAACTCATCTAACAAAGGTAGCAACAACGAAGAAAGAGTAATAATAAAAAAAAACTAAATAATAATAAAAAAAACTAAATAATAATAAACTAAATTAATAATAAAAAAAACTAAAATCAAACTATAAAACGATCAAGAAAACCTCCCTGGTGGAATGAAGAAGCAACAGAAATAAACAAACAGAGAAGGAAGCTTGAAAAAATCTCAAACAAAACCCAACAATGAAATCACTAAAACTACTAAAAAATTAGGAAAAAGAGTCCAAATTAAAACTGAAAGAATTAAAATTCAATGCTTTTAAAACCTATACTGAAACAAAACTATCAAGAAACAGTAATATCACAGACATATGGGAAACAGTAAAAAAATTTCACAATAACAAATCTTATACCATACCAGATTTGGACGCACAAACTATGAATAGCATGGAAAAATTCAGAGGACTTTCGCCCACACACAGCATCTTACAATGAACCCATATCTGAACGATCAATTTAAAATAAATGAACTTATGATAGCTCTAGAATCCAAGAATTCAAAGTCCAGTCCAGGACTGGACCAAATTAACAACGAAATGCTGAAAAACATTCGACACAATTTTAAAATACTTTTATTACACACTATAAACGATATATTTGCAAAAAATATATTTCCTCAAGATTGGAAAGAATTTCTGATTATATTATTGCCAAAAAAGGAAAAAAGGCAAATTTAGACCAATCACATTAGCATTATGCGTACTAAAGACCCAAAGTGGATTCAGAAGAGCAAAATCATGTTCTACCAGCATAAATTAGCTTATAGCAAACTTTAATAAACATAAACTTGAAAACTTAAACTTGGCAGCGCTACTAATAGATATTAATTCAGCTTTGGACTCGATAAACGCAAATATTCTTCAGATAATTCTAGAAGAAATAGAAATCCCTATAACTACTAGACAATTTATTTTTAATTTAATTATCAATAGAAACCTCTATTTTCAAATCAACCATAAGCTACCGGGACCATATCACAAACACTTAGGAGTTCCGCAAGGCTGTGTCCTAAGCCCAACGTTATATCTCATATATATTATATACCTAAATAGATATATCTCCCCAAATAATGATATAATACAATTTGCTGACGACACAATAGTTATTGCTAATAACAAATCAGCTGATAATGTATTATTATCAATACAAAGTAACATAAACAACATTGTAGAATATTTGGAATTAATAGGTTTAACAATAGCGTCAAACAAATTCCAATTGATTATATTTTCAAAACATAAAACTAATGTAAACATAAAACAGCAAATGACGAACAAATCATATATATAAAAGATCAGAAAATTTCAGAGACTAGAATCCTAAAAAATATCAGGTATGTGATTAAGTCTTTCCCGTTTTTTTTCAAATTTTGAGCCTTTATTGTGAAAAAATGGTTACAAATGAATTATTGAAAGTATTGGCCATCGCTAGCTACAACTTTTTCCCATCTTTCTGGCAACATACGCATCCCGTTGCGAAAAAATTCGACCGGTTTGGCCTCTATCCAGTCATCCACCCATTTTATGGCTTCCTCGTAGGAATGGAAGTGCTGGTCAGCCAGGCCATGCGTCATCGATCTGAAGAGATGGTAATCAGACGGAGCAACGTCTGGACTATACGGCGGGTGGGGTAGGACTTCCCATTTGAGCGTTTCTAAGTATGTTTTCACCGGCGGTGCAACATGTGGGCGAGCATTGTCATGTTGCAAAATAACTTTGTCGTGCCTGTCGGAGTATTGTGGCCGTTTTTCTCGCAGTGCGCGGCTCAAACGCATCAATTGTCGTCGATAGACCTCGCTTGTGATCCTTTCATTCGGTTTCAGAAGCTCATAGTAAACCACACCTAGCTGGTCCCACCATATACAGAGCATGAGCTTGGCGCCATGAATATTTGGCTTGGCCGTCAATGATGATGCATGGCCGGGTAGTCCCCATGATTTTCTTCGCTTCGGATTATCGTAACGTATCCACTTTTCATCGCCAGTCACGATACGATGCAGAAAACCCTTTCTTTTATGTCGCTGAAGCAGCTGTTCGCAAGTGAAAAAACGCCGTTCGACGTCTCTCAGCTTCAGTTCGTACGGCACCCAATTTCCTTGCTTTTGGATCATTCCCATGGCTTTCAAACGTTTGGAAATGGTTGTTCGGTCAACTCCCAATGCTTCAGCAAGTTCTTCTTGCGTTTGACAAGAATCTTCATCAAGCAAAGTCGCCAATTCTCGATCTTCAAAGATTTGCGGCCGCCCGGAACGCTCCTTGTCTTCCACGTCGAAATCACCGCTTTTGAAGCGTCGAAACCATCCGCGAACACTTGAATCATCGACACAACCTTCTCCATAAGCCTCCTGAAGCAATCGATGCGTCTCGGCAGCAGATTTCTTCAAATTGAACCAATAAAGTGAAACTTCCCGCAAATGACGTCGACTCGGCTCAAATTTCGACATTTTCACGATATCAAAAATTTATGATGCGAAAAAATTTTAACTAATGTGTTAGTATGGAATTGTTGACATATGAATAAGCTTTGATTATGACATATGTAACCATTGAATACTCGCACAGTATTGGTGGCGCCATCTCTTACAAAAAACGGGAAAGACTTCTTCACACTCCTAATATAATATCTGTAAAAGGAGAAATAATTAAAAAATCCACCAAACCTAATGAAGTACACTACGAATTTTTGGAAAAAGACCTAGCAACGTCAATTGACTTCTATACAGATTGATCAAAAATAAAAGAAAACAATTATACAGGGCAGCAAACATCTGTCCACAACTCAATATAACTGAAAAATATAGTATCACAAAAAATGCATCCATTTTTACTGCAGAAGCCTATGTAATTTTCTAAACACTGTAAACCATTATAAATTTAAAGCTAAATAACGCTAGAATTTTCACAGATTCAAAGTCCGTTTTAAAAGAAAATAAATTTTATAATCTATTCACCAATAAAAACTAAAGATGTCATATCTTATCCTAAATATTGACAAACTAGTTAACAAGCTTATCAAAAATAAACAAATCATAAAAATATTCTGGATACCAACACACCAAAATATCCATCCCAATCCCACCCAGAGAGATAGCAGCGCTACTTCAGATTAGCGTTAGATTGCTGTTACGCGTGAAACATGCATGTTGCGGCAGAGATAATAAGGGGAAATCGCCGATGCCCATGTTAGACATTGCAGTAAAATTTTGACACTCAGCGCTACGGCGGTGAACGTCGGTACTCCGTTCGTGCGATATTCCAGATGTTGGTTTTCGAGCTGGTGCGATCGAGGGAGAGACGGTGTTCAGTAGGGGGAACGCCGAAGCAATAGATGCAATAAAAGGGATTAACTGGTGTCCAAATTCTTGAAGTGCGTATACATTTTCTTGTCTGTGTGTGTAAGTGTGTATGTATGTATTTATATGCACACGTATTTTCTTAAAATTTTAAATTCGCTGCGTGGCGATGATCGAGGCTACGAGAAGGTATACCTGGGTATACGCAGTTAAAGAATTTCTTCGTCGACACTAGTGAATCCCATTTACTACACCCCGCTGACAAATTTTTAAGAAAATACGTGTATATATATATATATATATATATATATATACGTATTTTCTTAAAATTTTGAGTTTAAAACTCGATAATAAGACTAAGTTGATCTTAATAATAAACTAATTTGATATAAAAAATTATACTTCCTGTAAATTATTTATATAATAGCATTCATTAAATTTTTATATAATAAATATTATTTCATTGCTATTTACATTATATCATGCATTCATTAAAATTAATTCAATAGTTATTAGAATACAACAAATATTTATTTAAATTTATGTTTAAAATAGAAACATACATATTTAACACGAATGAATATTTTGTAATTTAGAGTAAACCATATATTTAAAACAAATAATTAAGTTTATTTGAATAGCGAACATATATTTTTTACACTACACTAAATAAATTATTGAAAAATAATAAATATTTCTTGAATTTTACTAACCGGAACTACATATACGTAAAAAATAAAGTTAAATAAAAAATATTTTAAAAACTATATATATACTAAAATTTAACAAATATATTCAATTTTTGAAAAAGCTATTCAATATGAACAATTCAATAACTTTATCAAAAGGTGAAATATATTTATTTGATTAGACCCAACGAGTTGTTAAAAATTAATAAACATTTTTTCGATTTTATTAAACAAAGCACAAAGATTTAAATATTAAATTTAAAGGAATAAATCTTTTAATAAAACTAGTTATATGTTATAAGTAAATAATTTTTTAAAAAATAGAAAATTTTTTTTTGATTTATATATATATATATATATATTGTAGTTTTTACTATTTATTTATGATATTTAATATTTAAATCTTTGTGCTTCATTTAATAAAATTGAATAAATATTTATTAGATTTTACAACTGGCAGGAAATAATCTAATAAATCTAATCCACCCTTTGAGAAAACTATTTCATTCTTTTGAGTAAATGGTTTTTTAAAAAATGGAATATATTTATTATATATATATATATTCTGAAAAAAATTATTTCTAATATCAAGCTTATTTTTTCTCAACAGTAGAACACAAATATTGGGAATTAAATGAATATTTTTTTATTTGAGAAAATATATCCTGAAACCAATAGATTCAAATTTAATATCAGAAAAATAAGCATATCTAAATTTTGGCAGAGATTTGGGTCCTCCGGGTTCTCTAGTACAGAAGAAAGGATTAGATGCCAAAACGCCAAGTCAGAACTGTATACAAAAATTATATAGTGCCTTGGAATTTGTCAGAGGATAACAGGCAAGAAGTTTCCAAAAGCAACAACATTATTACAATCTACGCCGCCGAGTTTGGAAACCCACGATTGGCGAAAAAATATTTAAACGGACACATGAATTGTCCAAGAAAACCGATGCTTTTCACGTGAAATTGGCGCCAAAATTCGAAGAACCGTTCACAATACATAAACAAATATCACCAGTAATCGTTAACCTAAAAGATAACTACAAAAGGGTAATCCGCCATATTCATATTAAAGATATGAAGCCCGCCAAAGATAATCTGATGAAAGATGATTTCCCGCCCTGAGAACTAATATAAAGGAAGAAAATTCCAAGATTGAAAGCAGTAATCATGCAGCACCCTAACAAGCAGGAGCACTGTTAGCGGATGTTGGAACTCATTGTAGAAATCCAGTGCTGTGGACAAATATTTTACGCATTTATAAACACTGGAGTGCTCATGTCTACAATTTCGAGTGAGATAGGCAGGATACTTCAGACAAGGGGTGGTGAAGTGACACATGGAGCATATGAACTTCAATTGAATTGAGAGCGGAGGGGAACTCACGCGCATCGCTAGAGAGAGCCGCAACCGTGCGGCAGACAGCGTCGAAAAGATGTCCCGCGCCTACAAACTCGGGAGGTAGTAAATACTTTCGTCGCCGCATTTCTAAATACCTCATTTTTGTAATATATTATAAGAATAGGCAAATAATTAAACATATGCGAATGTCCTAATGGACAAAAGATATAATTAATTATTTATAAAATAATTGTAATTACTATGCGTAATTATAATATTTAATTATTATAAGTTTTATAATTAAATATTCAGAGTCGGCGAATACTAAATTAATTATTATTTAATATTAAAATAATTATTATTGTTTATTATTATGATAATTATTATTATTTTCTAATAATAATTATTATTATCATTGATTAATATTAGATAGATTAATTTATTATAATAATATCATCAAAGGTATTATAATACCTAGATATTAGTTTAATGCGAGCTAATTAAATTAAGAAAAATAGAGCCAGAATCATTATAATATAATTTATATTCAGTACGAGCGTCGCCAAGGACGCAAATGTCATCTTAGTTATTATTATAACAATTATTATTATTATTAGAATTAGTTATAACTCCGCGACCGCTGATTCATAGTGACCCTATGTTTTGGCAGTGCCGGTCCCAAGCCCGGATAAAGAAGGAGGGATTACACCTACGACAACTGGACAGTACACTCTTACAGTTATACACTTCACACACTGACACATCAGACAACATAACACCTGGCAAAAAAGGGGTAATCATCGCCACGCTCGCGTGTGGCGGTTTCGACTCGGTTACGGGACGGCTAGCACGGAGTGGATGAGCTTGACAGACTGAAAAATGGGGCAGTACTGGCAATGCTAGTACAGCCGTCATTGAGTAAGGCTGTAGGCGTTATATCTGGCGAAGGGACTCTATAAACGGGTTACACACACCTTGCATATAAAGATTCGGGCGCCAAGCAGCTCGGAAACTCTGTAGAGTAGTTCGAGGAGCGGGAGCGAGACACGGAGCGAAGCCGTGCAAGCACGGAGTGGATGAACTCTATAGGCCCTGAAAGGCACGGGCGCGACCGCAACTGCTAGCTTGTGCGCGGTGGAGTAGGGCCTGCTATACGTCATCGTGGGGCGGGGGGTCCTATAAACGGACATCTTCCCGAATATAAAGATGTGGGCGTCATGCCTCCCGAGGAGCCCTCTCATAAGGGTAATTGGGTTGCGAGAGTGAAGCGCGGAGCGGCATTCTGGTACTGAGTGGTGACGACATGCGCACGGGCTGTGGCAGGGGACACCCTCCACTGCTAATTACACTTATACAAGCATAACCCAGCTCACGCACTTCACAATTTGTGCCACCCACATTCTCTAAACAAGAGCGGAATGGCAGGGGGCGGGCTCTTTTCTGATCTGTAAGGGGCGGCTCACGACGCTTGCGTCGCTTATTAATTGATGCAAATCAAATCTTCTCGCCTGATCGTTCCCCCTCGGCTTTGTCAGGGAGGTAGAAGGGGCTCCAAATGGAGCTAAAGACGGTCCACCGCACATGCCGAGCGGTGGATGCCTGGGAGCTACCAAAGGGAGATCCTGGGTGGGGAGGCGATTCTTCAGGTTACGTGCTTGGACGACCCGAACCATCTTTGGCTCCTGCTGACGGCAGAACGCGTGGCTAGGCACCTAGCCAGCACCAGTCATTCGGCTTTGACTCGTAATGTCTGCGGGTTTTATTGTCCGCGCACGCGATTATAAGCTGATGCTTATCGCACCAAATAAGAATACGCGCCTCATGGCGATCATCCATGTTACTGGAATGCAAGCAGAATCACCTTCTTGAACCAGTTGGCATCGTCTAGCTGTGGATCTCCACGTCATTAAGGCAGGACCCCGTGCCCGTAGGCACGCACCTGCCGTCGCTCCACAAAAATATCCGACATGAATGATCCTATTCAAGAGATTACCTTACGCAACACAGACCACCAGAGAGAGTAAATAGAACGCCAACGCGGACGGTTCATGATAAAAGGCTGAGCGAGTTACTTGTAGAAATAAGCAAGTTAGCTCATGACCAAATCGACGTAGACACGGTCATGCGATTTTAGCGCTCGCGCCTTACCGCATAGATACAAAACCAATTTTTAAACGTTAAGGACGGACGACCGACGGCACACGCCGACAAAGCATACGATATCGCGCAAAAATGCGAAGACGTAGGCTACACCGCGAGAGACGATGCAAAGCACGCATGCGACGCGACAAGTGAGCTCGAGTGCGCGTACGAGAAGATTGAAAAACTCACGTGTGAACTTCGCATCAGGAACACTGAGTACACGAACGTCCACCGTGAATGAACGGCAAGCCCGCGCCCCCGTCAAAGGTCAAGCGCGAGCCGTAGTAACATCGTAAGCAGGCGCAAGTCAGGCGAGCAGACGCGTACGCATGAAAACGCAACATCGCAGACACATAAACCAGACCAAGTGCCCAGCCCTGCGAAATCCGCAAAATAAGAAATCACTACGGATACACGAAGGTAGGTGTAGCGTGCACTACTAGTAGGGGTCGCAGGCCCACTCCTGAGACTCGCAGTGCAAACGATACCCGGAATTCACCGCGCAAAACAGTGGGTCGGAAAACGAATAACGAGCGCTCGGCCCAGGAGGCCCCCCAGTGCTGGCGTATTCATCGCGTCTCCACGTTAAGGATTTCGAGTCGAAAACCGTGTTTTTAATTGACTCGGGCGCCGAAATATCGATAATACCGCGCACGTACGTACGGATAGGATCCGCGCGCGAGAAAGCTTAAACTATATGCAGCAAACGTGTCTACCATAAAACCGTATGGTGATAATACATTAAAATCAGAATTCGGGTACCGATGGTCAATGCCGTGAAACTTCGTCGTAACGAATGTCGAAAACCCCACCATCGGGAGCCACTTCCGAGAGAGTTCCACCTCATTCCCGACCTCAAGCTACGTATTCTAATGCATCAGCCTACCGAGACGCTGATCCCATGTACAACCAAAGTGGTAGGAAATTTTACTGTTTACGCAGTAGACCTCTCGAACACTTATGCCGCGATAACCGAAAAGTTTCCTAAGTTAATGGGACTAGATCAAGACGTCCAACGCAAGGAATGCGACGTCTTCCATTAAATTCAGACAATCGGTGCTCTAGTGAGTCAACGTGCACGCAGGCTTTCATCAGAAAAACTTCGCGCCGCGAAGAAACTGATGACATGCTAGAGCAGGGAATAATTCGTCCCTCGAAAAGCCCAAGGGCCAGTGGCATTCACTGCACATACAAGATTTCTGAAATTTCTTGACCGAGAAAAAGCTTTTTATGAAATTTGACCTTCGCGCGGCGTACCATCAGATTCCCCTCGCTAGCGAAGACCGCGAAAAGACGTCCGTTATCACTCCGTTCAGTCGCCTCGAGTATAACGTGATGACGTTCGGATTAAGGAACACAGCTCAGACCTTCCAACGTCACAGCAATTGTGCGCTGGGAGGCCTGACATACGCATTCGTTTTTTTAGACGATATTCTGATCGCGTCGGGCAGCGTGGAAGAGCACAAGCGCGATATCGAATAAGTACTCGTTGGCCGAGGTAATTATGCAACATTGAATAGCGCCATATGGTGCACCGGAGGTAATCAACACGGACCAAGGTCGACAATTCGAATCACGTTTATTCGAGGAGTTAATGAAATTCCCGGGCTGCAAAAGGATACGCTCTACGTGGTACCACCCCGCCGCGAACAGTATCGTCTAACGATGGCACCGCGACCTAAAGCCCGCACTAATGTGTCAAGGGGACAACCCGGACTGACCGAAAGTACTACCGATGGTAGGCCTAGGCCCCCGCATGCGCGTGCGCTCCGACGGAGGAGTAAGCCCGGCCGAGTACTTATATGGTACGACTCTAAAATACCTGGGGTATTCTACCTCGATGAAGTCGTTGAGCCCGACGACAGCGCGTGTTTACGCGATCTGAAAGAACAGATACGCCACATGCAACCCGCGAACGTAGATCATAAGAGCGCAAGGAAGCCGTTCGTATTTCTTACAAACCAATTCGAATCGTCCGACAATATGCCACCCGTACTCAGCATAGCACCGCGTAATCGAGCACGATCCGGACGGTAAAACCATGCTCATAGACGTGAATGGCCGCAAGAAATCCGTATCAGTAGAGCGCGTCAAACCGGCAAACTGCTCAATGACAAGATAGAATACGAGGCCGACGCTGACGAGTATTTCGAGTCAGGTATCCGACGTGTAACCGCGAGCAATCGTGAGACAGCGACCACTTGGTAATAGCAATGCGACATTGAACAGCGTGAGTAAATACGTAACCCCGTAATTGCGCGATGGCGAGCGAAAAACGAAGTACCATTCGAATATATTGCGAAAAATTTCTCGTTTGGGCAAAGCGGAGTTCGTACGGAAATACGAGAACGAAGCGAGTCGAATGCGGAAAGACATGTTACGGACGCAATCCAAAGAGAGTTTCGACCGCCATTAGGTGAACCCGCGACTCGTAATAAACGGGTGATCCGGACTTCGATTTTTTCTGTACAACATCCGCGTGGCAACTACCAAGAAGAAGGTATTCGACTTCTTAACACGCGAGGGTTTCCATGACGTCCGCGTTCAAAAGATATTTACAAGCGGCCGCAGCAGCACTGCGACGTTAAACACGTCTAGCATGGAGACGTCGTGCCGCCTACAAGCTAGATCCTGCCTTTCAGGCAAGAAATCCTGAACGTCTTGCAGGCGTTTTGCATCGTCTCCTCGGAGCCGCAATCTATTCCACTAGACAACGGATACACGTGGCCAGTATTAAAGGAGTCGCCAACTCTTAGATCGCGTTAACCATAATCTGTACGCGGAGGAATCAATCTTCGCTATAATGTCAAGAGCCACAGTACTCAAGGAAGTTTGTATGAACGGCATCATCATTCTCGATAATTTACACTTCAATAACTGAATCAGGCTGCAGTCCGTGAACATTCACTATTTTTCAATGCCGTAGAAAAGTCGCAAAAATGGGGAGAGTGATATAAGGATCGTGCACGGGTATGAATCTATCATAGCAACGCTCAGGCGCCGTACACATCGCGTCACATGCAATATAACTGCATATAACGGCGGCGCCCCGACTACGTGGAGGGGGCCGCGAACGACGAAGCGTGCCGCAGGGGCCGCACGCCATCATTGCCTGTACAGCCTACAGCTAGACTGCACACCTGTACAGCTCATTCAGCACTACCTTGTATCGTAGGTAATAAACCTTTGTTATATATATTACTTATTGTGTAATTATTAATGTTATCACCCACTTCAAGACGCCGACCCGTAGGCGGCGGTGCAGTCGAGTGCACCTTTACTGCACTATTATCTAATCCAGACCGTATAGAAAACGTATTCAAAATTTGAAGGCGATCGGTTTTTTTAGTAGTTTTGGCACTTATAAATTTCTGGCAATGGTCATTATGATTATCTCAATGTTAAGTTAGTTTTATTAAATCTATTTTGTTGTAATATAAATGTTTTATATTAAATATAATACATTAACTATTTTAAGTAAGAAGTCAAAAGACAAAATAAGTTCTTGAATTCTTTTACAATTTATACGTTAATTTACTTCTCTTACATTTATTTCATCACTTTTAATTTTAAATTACCATTATATTATTTGATTAAAGTTTCATAATTAATTTATTTGACTTAAAAACACTTCGACCTAACCGGGATTATTAATAATTATTATTATTAATAATTACGCTATCGCAGTACGCTATGGTTAATTATAAAAATTTTATATATCAATTTTAGATCTCTTATAGTTATACATTATAAAATTAATTTATGAATTCCAATGAATAGTATATTCACTTATATATAATATATACTCATTTATATATAATATATACTTATATTATAAAAATTTATATATCGTTTTGGTTTTAATACGTGATTTCCCCAATCTAGATAATTTTTTCTTAAATGTATCATTTTTAGGTATATGAAGCTGAAAAATAATTATTTTTTGTAGTATTCTATATCAATGAAAAAATCTTTGCTAATATCAAGTAAATATTTATGTATCTTGTATTGGAGAATTATGAAGAATTATTTCTTAAATTTAAATTAAAACAAACATTTTGTTAGATTGCGAAATAAGTGACTTAAAATAGGAAAACCAGAATCTTAAAAATTCCTTCATTAAGAACTTATTCACTTGAATTAAAATGACATAAACTGGATATTGGGCGTACATAAGTTTCCACCGTTTTTTATAAAGAACTAAGAATTTATTGTAAAAAAAGATACAAATAATGTCATTCAAAATATTACCCATCACTTTCTACTACTTTTGACCATCTTTCGGGCAACATGTGGATATACGTCTAAAAAATTACTCGTCTTTTGAGGCAATCCATGAAACGACCCATTTCTTCAATTCCTCGTAAGAAGTGAAGTGCTGCTCAGCCAAATCATGAATCATCGACCGAACGAGGTGGTGGTCTAAACGAACAATGTCTGGAGAACACGGCGGGTGGGGTAGGACGTCCCAATTCAGTATGTCTAACGTTTCCTTTACGATTAATGTAACATGTAGCCGAGCGTTGTCATGCTGAAAAATGACTTTATGGTGCGTTTTGGCATATTGTGGACGTTTCATCTTCAATGCTCGGCTCAATTGCATCAGCTGTTGTTGGTAACGTTCCCCAGTGACGGTTTGATTGTATTGGAGTAGTTCGTAATAGATTACTTCAAGCTGATCCCACCAAATGCACAGCATTAGCTTCTAGCCATGAATGTTTAACTTGGCCATCGAAGTAGAGGCATGTCCGAGCTTACCCCATGACCTCCTACGCTTTTGTCGTAATAAATCTACTTTTTGTCTCCCGTCACGATTCGATGTAGAAATCCTTTGCGATTTTATTTTTTGAGCAATTGTTCGCAAACGAATAAGCGACGCTCGACGTCTCTTCTTAAGGAATCCAATGTTTTTGCTTTTGGACCATATCCAGAGTTTTGAGACGTTATGAAATAGCTTGTTGAGTCACTTCTAACTATTGTGCAAGTTCTTCTTGTATTTGGCATGGATCTTTCTCCAGTAAAGCTCCCAATTCTGTGTCACCATACACGTTGGGCCTTCCACTGCGTGTTTTGTCCTGCACGTCAAAATCACCACTTTTCAATTTTTCGAACCACTCCCGACAACTTCTTTCACTCAAATTAATATCACGAATATGCTTCTATGAGTAGCCGATGTGCTGCAGCTGTAGGTTGCTTTAAATGAATGAAGTAAATTAACAATTCCCGCAAATGACGCTTACTTGGCTCATAAGCTTTATTTTAGTAACTACTTACTTGGTTCAAGTTTATGCGATTACTTGGTTAAAGAAAATATTTACTTGGTACAGTACAATCGCATAAATTTTATTAATCAAGTAATATTTACTTGATATTTGACATTCTTTTTTTAGTGCATATATATACAAGAAATATATTTATTTTTTTAAAACCCCATTTATTCGAAATAATGAAATAGTTTTCTTAAAAGTCCATTAGTTTATTTGATTATTCCCTGTCATTTTTAAAATCTAATAGATATTTATTTGATTTTATTAAGCAAAGCACAAAGATTTAAATATTAAATGTAATAAATAAATAGTAGAAATTACAAAATGTATATATAAATAAAAAAAATATTTTCTATTTTTGATAAAATTATTTATCTATAACATATAAATAGTTTTATTAAAATATTTATTCATTTAAATGTAATATTTAAATCTTTATGCTTCGTTTAATAAAATCGAAAAATTATTTATTAGTTTTTAACAACTCGTTGGGTATAATCAAATAAATATATTTCACCTTTTGATAAAGCTATTTAATTGTTAATATTGAATAGTTTTTCCAAAAATGGAATATATTTGTTAAATTTGAGTATATATATATATATATATATATATATATATATATATATATATATATATATATATATATAGTCTTTCAAATATTTATTTATTTAACTTTATTTTTTATGTATATTTAGTTCTGTTTAATAAAATTCGAGAAATATTTATTAATTTTCAATCATTTATTTAGTGTAATGTAATAAATATATGTTTGTTACTCAAGTAAACTTAATTGTTTGTTTCAAAAATATGGTTTACTCCAAATTACAAAATATTCATTGGTTTTAAATATGTATGATTTTGTTTTAAATATAAATTTAAATAAATATTTATTGTATTCTAATAACTATTGAATTAATTTTAAATAATTTAATTTACTTTAAATAAATATTTTTTTGATTCAAATAATATCTCTTTTATGAAATGATTTATTTGAATTTATACAAATTTATTTCTTAGTGAGATAGTAAAATAACGTAAATTATCTTCTTTAGTAAATTGCATGATATAATGTAAATAGCGATGAAATAAAGTTTATTACATAAAAATGTAATGAATATTATTATATAAATAATTTACAGACACTAGAATTTTTTATATCAAATTAATCTTGTTATTAATGTCAACGTAATCTTATTATCAAATTTTAAAATAAAAATTTTAAGAAAATACGTATATATATATGTATATGTATATATATATATATATATATATATATATATATACCTATATTCATAAAAATTTGGCAGCGGTGTGTAATAAATGGGATTCACTGGTGTCGATGAAGAAATTCTTGAAAAGCGTATACCTTTTCGTAGTCTCGATCATTACCACGCAGCGAATTTAAAATTTTAAGAAAATACGTATATATATAAATACATACATACACACGCGCATTCACACTTGCATACACAGATAAGAACATCTATACACACTTCAAGAATTGTGACACCAGTTAATCCCTTTTATTGCATCTACGAGGGTAGATTGATAAATTTCCGGCCTGATCAAGAAAAACAGCGTTTTTAAGAATTTTTTTTTATTTCTCAACATAATCTCCTCCAAGGCTGATAAATTTCACATAGCTGTGTTGTAGTCTAGTAATGCCATGTCTATAGACTGATTCGTGAAGCTCCTCAAAATGCCCATTTACAGCTTCGATTACTTCTTCACTGTCCGCAAATCTCTTACCGCCAAGTCATTTTTTGAGGTTAGGAAACAGATAATAGTTACTCGGGGCTAGGTTTGGAGAGTAGGGAGGGTGCGGCATCAATTCAAACTTCAGATCGTTGATTTTAGCCATCGCAATGATGGACGTGTGCGCTGGTGCGTTATCGTGATGAAACAAGATTTTTTTCTTCGCCAGATGAGGTCGTTTAATTTTCACTTCGTCTCTCAAACGTTGCAATAAGTCTTCGTAGCATTGACCAGTGATAATTTTACCCTTTTCAAGGTAATCAATGTATATAATACCTCTTACATCCCAAAAAACAGTAGCCATAACCTTGTTCGCCGAAAAAATTGTTTTTGCCTTCTTTGGAGTTGGTTCCCCTGATCCAATTCACTGTTTAGACTGTTGTTTGGTTACAAGAGTATAGTGGTGGACGTATACAACGCCAATTTGGCGGTAGAAATGTTCATGAATCAATTTTTGGTCGACTGTTAGCAAACGCGGCACCCATCTTGCTCAGAACTTTCCATATATAAATGTTGGTGCAAATTATTTTTTACACGTTCATATGACATCTTACAGGTCTCAGCTATCTGACGCACTTTTAATATGCGGTCTTTCAACACTATTTGATGGATTTTTTCGATTATATCTGGAGTTGTGACCTCAATGGGGCGTCCTGAGCAAGGCTCATCAGTGGTGCTCACACGACCCTTTTTAAACTCGGAGACCCACTGCTTAATGGTTGAATATGATGAGGAGGATGTCCCCAGTGTTGAGTCCATCTCTTTTTTAATATCCTTCGGCGTTATCCCCTTCAAATAAAAGTATTTGATGACAGCACGATTATCCAGCTTTTCCATTTTTACGAAAAACACAGAGGCGTCTGGTTCAGCGTACGCTCAAACCTAAACTAATATGGCAATCGGACTGAAACTATAGCTATAAGCTATTTAAGGATGGTACCAGAGATGAACCGAGATTGCCAGGGCCCATGTAAATCAATGGTTCCAAAATTGGCGCTACAGCCTACAGTGGTAGATGCCCGAAGAAGATCCGTTTGCAATGTCGATTATCGGTAATTGCAGTGCACTGCTGAAAAATGTCCGAATAGAAAATAATAGAAATAACGCATCTAAAGCAATGAAGGAGAAACAGCGGGCGCCAGTATAGACTGTTATTAAGAGGAGGGGAAAGGTGGCAGGCCGGCACGATGCCGAAGAGGGGAAGTAGGGGAAGCGAAGGACCGAGCGAAAAAGAAAACAACTGACATCTATACGTTTATATATATATATATATATATATATATATATATATATATAATGCATGCATATAAGAAATGTGTGCACTAATTCTTTCCTCTATTTCGGCAAGATCTGACTGATTCCAACCACGACCAAAATCCATTCTCTCTCTCTCTCTCTCTCTCTCTCTCTACATATATATATGTATATATATATGCGTGCGTGTTCTTTACTTAAAACTCTGATTCTCAAACTTTGACCTCCCTCATTATGATGTTTTGTAATTTTTTAATATGAGTGAGGGAGCTGTGTTGGGCGTGCTTTGTGTGTGTGTGTGTGTGTGTGTGTGTGTGTGTGTGTGTGTGTGTGTGTGTGTGTGTGTGTGTGCGCGCGCGCACGTGTGTGCGTGTTCACGGGCGCACATTTAATATGGAGAAACTATCAATTATTTTTTAAATAAATCTATTTTTATATCAATAAGCATCAGTTCTTCTCGTTTTGAAACGTTGCAATTTATTGAATTTTTTCAAATATATAATATAATACAAATTCAGTTCATTTTATTATCTGCTGAAAATGAGTTACTAAAGATATTTTAAATACAATGCAGAATATTCATTAATATTAACTGCATCTAAATAGTATAAAAAAGGAATTATTTGTAATTATAAAACAGGAATATAACATGCACATAAAAAGTTCTATAGATCTATTTATATTAATGTTTTAGATCTATCTCGGATTAAAAAATTATATAAACATATAGATTATCTAAATGAAATGATGTTCTGTTATAAATATTAAAAAATTTAAAAGAATAAACAATTTTTATTCATAATGTATGTACTAGAATGAACAATAAATGTATAAGAATATATTACACATGCTAGCTGTAAATACTTTTTTAACATATAACTTAATTAAAAATGATTTACACAGAACTTTATATTTTATGTATATATTGTAATGTAGTATATTATTTATATTTAAAATTTCATTTTCAATATAGTTTCTAAAAATAATTACATATTTATATGTGTAATAAACCAATCACTTTATTAAGCTGTATATAATTTTGATATAGAAACGCGATAATTTCATATTTCATAAAACCTAATGTATATTAAATAAAAATTTACATGATGTTTAATTTTAAAAATTTTATTTCAAATTCAATAAATATACGTTTAATCACTTTTTTATTATACCTAAACTGTAATAAACCCATATGCTCCATAAACCCTCAATATATTCGTTTATTTTGATTATAATATCACACGAATTGTTTGAATTTGTCATAAATTTATTAAGTATGCGTAATAATTCTGGCGATTAAAAATTGGATAGTGGTGATTCCAATAAAATATTATAATGCTTACACATTAATGATTTGTTTATTTGAAATTTTTAGCATTTTTCGAATATTCTCATAACACGGTATATAAGGTTTCTTACGCTTATCGCTCAAACAGTCGAATTTACACCATGCCGACACGGAGATATGGTACGCTTTCTTGAAGCGACACCTGAAGCACACGAAGATGAGCCGTTATTGTAACAGAGCTAGCAGAGATGAATATTTATATTTATATAAATATAAATATGATAATATATATATAGATCATATATATATATAGATCCGTTCGGTTTCGCGGTCGGCGCGCAGAGAGAACGTTTCAATCGACAGCATTAGTTTTTTTTCATCATAATCGCAATATGACTTTGCATTTGTATATTGCTTTATAACATTTTTCTTAACTATCACAGTTGAATCTGCAATTAGATTTGCGCTATATATTATGAGCATAAATATAGTTTACGTAGCTCACATATTACTTCTGGTTTAAAAGAGCATTGTTTAAAGTTTTTACATTCTTTTGATTTTGTGAATGTGGATATTTTGGAACATGATATTAATAATAAGTATAAACGGGAGAGTCTTGAAAGTATTCACATTTCCAAGAATCGAAATAATGTGAATTTAATGTTAGAGTCTGGTAGATTGGACAGTGTTTATCATTCCTTATTAAATTGATTGGTTTTGGACAATTTGTGTAGAGGGGAATTTATATTTAATTTACGAAATTTAGTGGTGGGGATGGGTATATATAGATTAGAATATAAGGTTTAGATTAGTCTCTGATGAGGAGCCGTAGCGAGCTCCAAACGTTGGACAAGTCTTCAATTAGGTAAGGGTGTTGGGGACAGTCAGACTGCACTTTACTAACAAAGAATTTTTTCAGCTAATATTTTATTTTCAGATTAGTCTACGGGGGTGAATGTAAACAAGGACAGTCTGACTGTCATTATAATTTTAATTTAATTTTTAATTTAATTTTTATTTTTAATTTTAATTTTTTTATTTTATTTTTATTATTTTTTATTTTTATTTCTTATTTTTTATTTTTTATTATTATTTTTATTTTTTATTTTTTATTATTATTTTTATTTTATTTATTTTTATTTTATTTTTATTTTATTTGACTTGATTTTTGGATGGAATTGATTGGACTGTAAGACCAATAAAAAAATATTTATTAATTTGTATATGGGCAGTCGACAGAAGTACAATTCAATTGTTTTGAAAATATAATTATTCTTAATTGCAATATAACATCTAGCATACGTTTACATAGTTGTAGATTACGAAAATGACTGTCTAATAAGTTAAGATACTTCAGTTCAATTTTATATTTTGTTTCAATTATATATATATATATATATATATATATATATATATATATATAGAGGTATAGATGTCAGTTGTTTTCTTTTTCGTTCGGTCCTTCGCTTCCCCTACTTCCCCTCTTCGGCATCGTGTCGATCAGCCACCTTGTCCCGCCCTTTAACAGCAGCCTGTACACGCGCCCGCTGTTTCTCCTTCTTTGCTGTGATGCCTTAATTATATTATGTATTAAATGTCCGAATAGCTATTCGGACATTTTTCAGCAGTGCGCTACATTTATCGATAGTCGAGATTGCAGACGGATCTTGTTCGTGATTCTGGCGCAAAATCTGGCGCTGTCACGGAACCAACGTCGCCTAGGTCTCTGGCAATCTCGGTTCATCTCTGATGGTACTATAGAAAGCCATCTCAAGGTAAGCCTAGTTGCACCATCTCTTAGTCAGGCTGGAAACTTATCAATCTACCCTCGTATTGTTTCGGTGTCCTCCTGCTGAACGCCGTCACCCCCTCAATCGCACGAGCTCGAAAATCAACATCTTGAATATCGCACAAACGGAGTACCGACGTTCACCGTCGTAGCGCTGAGTGTCAAAATTTTAATACAATGTCTAACATTCGCATCGGCGATCTCCCCTTATTATTTCTGGTACTATAAACTAAGCTTATTAAGACGAATTTTTCTTAAAAAGTTCAATATAAGTAACAATTCTTATATTTGAATAAAATGTTCAGTGAAATATTTTCGTCAACATCTTGGATAGAAAAGTATATTCAGTTTTTAATAAAACCAATTGAACGCCATAAATTTGGTCAGTCGAATGTATTTTTTAGTTATTTTAATAATTTAATCGTTTCTAAACTTCCAAATATGAAAAAATGTTATTCAGTACATATATTATTATTGTTTTTGTCTACAATTTTTCAGCGATATAAGTACAAAGCTTAATAATTTGTTGATGTTGATAGTGCATGAAAAATAAAATGACTAAAATTTTATTAATTGTGAGTGTTCTTTCCATCATTTGAAAGTTATTAATTTTATTCTATTAGACAGTAATTATATATTTTTTTTGATTGTAAAAGAAATTTAGTTTATAGTATTTAAATATGTTAAAAAAGAAGACATTTCATTAGAATTTTTATTGTATTCAATAAGTATTTATTTTTGTATTAAAATTTTCCTTGCATGTTTTGAATATAAAATATAAAAGAAATTAAGGATTTTGACGCTAAGTAGATGTAAAGTGTATTCTGAAACAATCTTTTTATTTGATACAATATGAAATCTGTAAATTTTTTATTAATAATTTATATATTAACAATAAGTATAAGAATTCAATATTTTATTTACTTGTTAGAATTATGAATCTTAAAAAACATAGTCCTTTGCATATGTATATATATAATACTTTGGTAAATAAATTAAATATTAGAAAAAATTGCAGTCTTTTAATTTACAGGGAAGATATTTTTTGCTCCAGTATCTATAATTAGTAAATTAAAGTTCAAAAGTCAATCTTTTTAATAACTGGTTTTTTTTTTGTTGAAAAAAAAAAAATTAGTTTAATTGCTAATTGCAATGTTTTGATGATTTGATTTTATGTCATCAATAATTAAATAATTATTAAGTAATGGCAATTATAAATAAATTAGCTTTTCAATCTCAATTTCAGCCACATTAGTGTTTGTAAGAAATGAATAGATCATCTTTTTCGGCACCAAGACTTCCTATTTATTGATAGTATTATTTTCTAATTATATATAACATGTCTGAAATCATATGTTTATTATAATTAGTTGTCTACTTAGTTTTTAACATTATTATTTAATTTTATGGACACGTGTATTAGCATGTATAAGAACTACTGAATGATTATTGTTTTTTGTTTATTTTCTTTGATGCTAGTATTTAAATTGTGCTTGGTTTCAGCTTTTTGACTGCAATATAAATGTTACTGACATATGAGGGATAAGAATTAAAATATATCGGATATAATATAATTGTATTCAAACATAATGTTTAATAAATATATTAAACACACATTTTAAATATTGCCTTGATAGTATTTCAGTTGTAATATTTCTGTAACAATGCATTTGAAATTCTTTAAAAAACTTTAATTATGTTTGTCCTATTAATTATTAAATTTAATAAAAATTATATTAAAAAATGCCTTAGAATCGATGAAAAAAATATCCTAGAACCTTTTCCGATTTTTTTGCGACAACTTTGAACTTTTCAATTAATTTGAGTTTTTCAGAAATATCATTTAAGAAATCTGACCATTCTTTATTGGATATGTTTATATGATAATAACAATTGACAGATTATTAGTATCTATTATATTCACGTACTAATTTGATACTGGACAAATTTTTTACTAAAAATATAGTTAATTTTAAATAAAAAATCTCTTAAGATTTATCCTCCAAAAATGAATGTTGAATGGCAATTAATTAACAATTATGGAAAATTTAAAACTACACTTTGAATTTATACCTCAATTATTACTTTTGAATGATAGAAAGCAAAAATTCGAACCAAAAGAGAGTAAAGCTACCAAAGTTATATGATTTGTATGTTACAAAATGTTCAACTTTTATTGTTAACATTATTGTTTATGTGAAAATATTGGGTTTAAATGATTTAAAATTTCTAAATAAGAATTAAGCAAGAATTAGAATTTACAAGTAATCAAAGCTGTTAAAATATTAAAAAATGTGCACTTTAAAAAATCATATCTTTGTTATATTCATTTATAGAGAAAGAAGGATTGTTGTTAAATCAATTACCAATAATCAGTAATTAGCATAGTAAGAATTTTAAGTATATCTTAAGTATATTATAAATACTTTATGTAAAATACATTCCGAAAGTTCTAAATATATTAACACAAAAAACATTTTATAAAAATTAAAAATCAATTTACTGATATAGTCAGGTGTCCCAGTGATTGTAATAAATGGAAACATAATAATATATGTTCTTAGCATATTAAGAAATTAAGAACTTGTAAATCTTATATTATTTTATAAAAACATTATATAAAATATTTTTCTAAATTCAGTAATATATTAAGATAAAAATTCTAAGATAATAATATATGTAATTATATTGTAAATTTTTTCATAGTAATACAAAATATTTTTCGAAAATCTTTTGAAATAAAATAACAAAAAATAAATTATACAACACAGTAACCTCTTAAAATAATGGATCTTTCAAACAAATGGCTAAGTGCATTTAATATACATTCCTATAAATAACAGCATGTATTGTTTATACAAATATATCTAAGCCATCTAAAAAAAAAATAGAAATAAATAGGTTTATCGGAAATGCAGCTTCATAAATTAATGAGATCATTTATAATAGCCGAGTTTACAATAGAAATTTATGCACAGGAAGAAAGCATACATATATATATATATATATATATATATATATATATATATATATATATATATATAATCATCAAGATTTTTAAATATATATCAATTTTTAATGTATATTTCAATTTATCGTTTTTTCTAAAATAATTCATTGTCAGTAGATAACGTTACATTATTTATTTTAACGTTTGTATTTCACTATCTTCTAGTTGATGTAATCTATCATTTCTAAGATCACTATGAGGAATAATTTAATTGTACTTTTGTCGACTGCATATATACAAATTAATAAATATTTTTTCATTGGTCTTACAGCCCAATCAAAACAATCGAAAAGAATACGTAACAATATCAATACATATGCACATTAACAATAATACATCAATACACAAAAATAATAAAAATAAAAATTAAATTAAAAATTATAATGACAGTCAGACTGTCTTTATTTACAGTCACCCCCGTAGACTAATCTGAAAATAAAATATTAGCTGAAAAAATTTTTTTTGTTAATAAAGTGCAGTCTGACTTGTCCCCAACACTCTTACATAATTGAAGATCCAGTCCAATGTTTCGAGCTCGCTACGGCTCCGCATCAGGGACTGATATATAATTTTTAATTTAATTTTTATTTTTATTTTTATTATTTTTGTGTATTGATGTATTGATATTAATGTATTGATATTAATATGTATTGATATTGTTACGTATTGTTTTCGATTGATTTGATTGGGCTGTAAGACCAATGAAAAAATATTTATTATTCACTATGAAGAATATTTACGTGTGATTGTGATGTCTAATTAGGAAAAAATATCATGTATATAAATATAATGCATTATAAAGAAGAGCTTTTAAATGATTAGAAAGTCTAATACACCAGACTTGCTTTATTTCACACACTTTTGTAGAAAGTAATTTTAAAGATGTATATCTATATATATATATATATAAATGAATGTATGTGTGTTTGTTTGTCCTGGATAAACTCCGAAACTACTGAACCGATCGCGTTCAAAATTTAACCACGTCTTCTACACAGTCAGGAATAGGTCATAGGCTATTTTTTTTGGGCAAATTCAACAAAAATATAAAAAATTGGCAAATTAGGTAATCACTTTACCAACGATTTGTAATGTATATACTATAAACACACTGCTGCGCTAGGCCCCGCACAGCATCGAAGCAGATGATCAGGTCAGAAAGAGAGCGAGAGAGAGAGAGAGAGAGAGAGAGAGAGAGAGAGAGAGAGAGAGAGAGAGAGAGAGGTATAGAGCGCACGCACGCGCATGCTATAGGCAGCTATAAACAACTGCAACACCCATTAATCCGGTAATCCACGTTAAACCCTTGGGTTCCTCTTCTCCCCCCTCCCGCCACCCTTGACAAGGGTGCTAATTGATATATATATATATATATATATATATATATATATATATATATATCATATCATACTAATTTATAAAGACAAAGCGTGTTTTTGTTTGTACGCGATAATCGAAAAAACTACTGAACCGGTTATTCTGAAATTTGACATATAGATTCTATATTACCTTGGGAAGACATAGGCTATGTTTTTTTTATTAAAAATCATTTTACTTTCATCAATAAATTAAGTTAATGGTTTGAACAATCAGTTTCACCAGCGGCCACTAGGTGGTGTCTTGAATCACGAACATCAACTCAAAGTAGTCCGCTTAAATATTAATACCAGGCCAGCTCAGACAAATGTTTATATCCAACTTTGGGATTCGTATCCTAAAGAAGGTGTGGCGTTAGTTGGTATAACCCTATATATATAATATCGTCGCTTCTGCATAAAAGAGCAATATCTATCGTATGCTTCAAAAATATGCCATTCGTATACTAACATTTTGATCGAATTTAGTTGGCACCAGTACTAAAATATTCACGGTATTTAATTTAAAGAACGGGTATATACGAAATATATATATATAGATTTTATGTATATTATATTGTACATATACATATATACATTTTAAATACGATTTCTATAGGCAGTTTTGTGTTCGAATGATAGAATGCCATGTCTAGGTGTCTCTGGGCTATTTCTACGGGGAATATTGCATTTACTCGATAGAAAACGACGTCCAAGTATGAGGAAATCAACTTCCATGAGAAGATCCGTGTTGGGACGGTAAAATACTATATCTAGGTCTTTTCGAACGACTTCTACGGGGAGTATTGTGTTTAGTCGTTAGGAAAAGATGCTAGCTTTCTCGGGACGACTTCTACTGGGACTATGTTTTATTTTATTAGGAGTGTGAATAAGTCTTTCCCGTTTTTTGTAAGAGATGGCGCCACCAATACTGTGCGAGTATTCAATGGTTACATATGTCATAATCAAAGCTTATTCATATGTCAACAATTCCATACTAACACATTAGTTAAAATGTTTTCGCATCATAAATTTTTGATATCGTGAAAATGTCGAAATTTGAGCCGAGTCGACGTCATTTGCGGGAAGTTTCACTTTATTGGTTCAATTTGAAGAAATCTGCTGCCGAGACGCATCGATTGCTTCAGGAGGCTTATGGAGAAGGTTGTGTCGATGATTCAAGTGTTCGCGGATGGTTTCGACGCTTCAAAAGCGGTGATTTCGACGTGGAAGACAAGGAGCGTTCCGGGCGGCCGCAAATCTTTGAAGATCGAGAATTGGCGACTTCGCTTGATGAAGATTCTTGTCAAACGCAAGAAGAACTTGCTGAAGCATTGGGAGTTGACCGAACAACCATTTCCAAGCGTTTGAAAGCCATGGGAATGATCCAAAAGCAAGGAAATTGGGTGCCGTACGAACTGAAGCTGAGAGACGTCGAACGGCATTTTTTCAATTGCGAACAGCTGCTTCAGAGACATAAAAGAAAGGGTTTTCTGCATCGTATCGTGACTGGCGATGAAAAGTGGATACGTTACGATAATCCGAAGCGAAGAAAATCATGGGGACTATCCGGCCATGCATCATCATCGACGGCCAAGCCAAATATTCATGGCGCCAAGCTCATGCTCTGTATATGGTGGGACCAGCTAGGTGTGGTTTACTATGAGCTTCTGAAACCGAATGAAAGGATCACAGGCGAGGTCTATCGACGACAATTGATGCGTTTGAGCTGCGCACTGCGAGAAAAACGGCCACAATACTCCGACAGGCACGACAGTTATTTTGCAACATGACAATGCTCGCCCACATGTTGCACCGCCGGTGAAAACATACTTAGAAACGCTCAAATGGGAAGTCCTACCCCACCCGCCGTATAGTCCAGACGTTGCTCCGTCTGATTACCATCTCTTCAGATCGATGACGCATGGCCTGGCTGACCAGCACTTCCATTCCTACGAGGAAGCCAAAAAATGGGTGGATGACTGGATAGAGGCCAAACCGGTCGAATTTTCTCGCAACGGGATTCGTATGTTGCCAGAAAGATGGGAAAAAGTTGTAGCTAGCGATGGCCAATACTTTCAATAATTCATTTGCAACCATTTTTTCACAATAAAGGCTCAAAATTTGAAAAAAAACGGAAAAGACTTATTCACATACCTGATATTTAGTTGGTAGGAAACTATGTTTAGGTACGTCGGGACCACTTATACGGGGAGTTTCGTGTTCGGATGATAGAATGCGATTCCCAGGTGTTTTGGAACGACTTCCACGGGGAGTACCGTGTTTAGTTAGTAGAAAACAATGCCCAAGTATGACGGGACTACTTCCACGGAGAATTTCGTGTTCGGACGGTATAAGACTATGTCCAGGTATGACGGGACGACTTCCACGGGGAATTTCGTGTTCGAACGATAGAAGACGATGTCCAGGTATGACGGGACGACTTCTATGGGGAATTTCGTGTTCGGACGGTAGAAGACGATGTCCAGGTATGACAGGACTACTTCTACGGGGAATTTCATGTTCGGACGGTAGAAGACAATGTCCAGGTATGACGGGACGACTCCCACGGGGAATTTCGTGTTCGGACGGTAGAATATGATGTCGAGGTATGACGGGACGACTTCTATGGGGAGATTCATGTTGGGACATTCGAATACGATATCGGGATGTTTTGGAACGACTTCTACAGGGAGTGTTAAAGATACTTCTATAAAGAGATTCATTTTCCATCATTTGACACGCATACTCCCAGTAAAAGTCGTCCTGGGATACCTGGAAGTCGTATTCTACCTTCCCAACACAAAACTCTCTATAGCAGTCGTCCCGAGACATGTTCTATATTCCGAACATGATACTCTCTATAAACGTCGTCTCGAGACACTTGGACATCTTTTTGTACCGTTCGAACTCAAAAGTACAATTTTCCTCATAGAAGCCGTATGTAATATGCATATATGTGTGTATAAAATACGGTTGTACATTTTGTATATACATACTGTGTATACAGAAGCGACGATGGGTACATTACGGTCAATTATTTATAGTAATATAGATTTTTATATATAGAGTACTTTTTACTTAGTTATTATTGAATTGTTTATGAAATCAGTTAAATTATTCTCTCGGGCGAAGCCGAGACGGGGGATGCTAGTATATATATATATATTTTTTTCTATATATATATATATATATATATATATATATATATATATATATATATATATAGAAAAAACTACTGAACCGATTGTTCTGAAATTTGTTATATAGATTCTATATTATCTTGGAAAGGACATAGGCTATGTTTTTTAATGAAGATAATTTTACTTTCATCAATAAATTAAGTTAATGGTTTTCACCAGCGGTTACTAGGTGGCGTCTTGAATCACGAACATTAACTCAATGTAGTCCGCTTCATACCAGGCCAGCTCAAGCGAATGTTCATATCCAACTTTCGGATTCGTATCTGAAAGGAGGTGTGACGTTAGTCGGTATTACCTTTTTTGTTCTTCAGGTTAATCTGACATTACTCTCACACCTTATGGTTATCTGTTGAGTTTTGTAAATTTTATTTTCTCTGACGTGGGAAAATCTTTCTCTCTCTCTCTCTCTGTGACTGTCTCTTTGTCTTTCTTTCTCCTTCTCTTATAAAATGGTTCTGTATGCCAAATCATACTCAATATAGTTTGTGATGATAAATTTTATTTTTATTTTTATACATTCTATTTACTTCAAAATTTTGACAAGTGACTATGTTTTTTTTAGTTCGAACAAAAGAAATAATGGTAAAATAGGGTTCTTTACCAATAACCTCGAAACTATGTATATATAAATAAAATATATCGTCACTTCTGCATAAAAAGGCAATATCCATTACTTATTTAAAAAAAATGCTATGCGCATACCAACATTTTGCTTAAATTTCAGGTAGCATAACTAGGAAAATATTCACGGTATCTAATTGAAAAAACGGAGATATAATATATATATATCTATATATATATATATATATATATTGTATGTATATTATATTGTACATGTTATATATACATATTTTAAATACCGTTTCTACTGAGTAATATTGTACTGGCATGTACGGGCGGTTGATTACGATATCCTGTTGCCTCAAGACGATTTATATATGCAGTTGTGTATTGTATTTAATTAATAGAAAACGAGATCCAGGTATGAGGAAATCAGTTTCTTTGGGAAGATTCTTGTTTGGACGGTAAAATACGATATTTAGGTCTTTTCGAACAACCTCTACGGGGAGTACTGTGTTCAGTCGTTAGATAGCGATGCTAGCTTTCTCGGGGCGACTTCTACTGGGACTATCGTGTTTAGTTGGTAGGAAACGATATTTAGGTATGTCGGGTCAACTTCTACGGGGAGTTTCGTGTTCGGATGATAGAATGCGATTTCCAGGTGTATTGGAACGACTTCTACGGGGAGTGTCATGTATAGTTGGTGGGAAACGATGTCCAGGTATGTCATTACTACTTCTATGAAGAGATTAGTATTCTATCATTGGAACACTCCTCATAAGAGTCGTCCCGGGATAATTGGACATTGTATTCTACGTTCCCAACACAGGACTCTCTATAGCAGTCGTCCCGAGATATTTCCTATAGTCCGAACATAATGCTCTCTGTAAACGTCGTCTCGAGACACTTGCACGTCTTTTTCTACCGCTCGAACTCGAAAGTATAATTTTCTCCATTGAAGCCGTATTTAATATGCATATATATATATATATATATATATATATATATATATATATATATATATAGTATAAATGTTCCGCAAAATATCTACTTTTCGAAGTGTACGCTCCATTGAAACAGCTTTTTATATATAGATATATAGAGTACTTTTTACTTAGATATTATTGAATTATTTATGAGATCGGTTAAATTATTATCTCGGGTGAAGCCGAGACGGGAATGCTAGTATATATATATATATATATATATATATATATATATATACGCATATATATGGAGAAGGAAATGAAAATCCAAATCCGAAGAGCAAATTCCCTTTTGCTGGCTTTGTTCTTCTCCGCCAACTCACTCCGCCCCTTCCTCTTATTTACGACGCGCAGCAGGTGGATTTTGAGGTACATATATAAATTTTAAAACATTTGTATATATGTATATATATATATATATATACAAATATATACAGATAAACAAATGTTTTAAAATATAAATATAAACAAATATATACATATATACAAATATTTTAAAATTTATATTTGTACTTCAAAATCCACCTAGTACGCGTCGCAAACGAGTAAGTACTCGTATCAAGTAAGTACTCGTATCCTCGGGTAGATCGTGGAAAGGGACCTATCACGTCCCAAGCTACTACTGCCCAAGAACGGGTGACTATTCGATGGCTCATCAGGCTAGCTGGTGCAGCCATGACATCCTGGTCATCTACTAAATCTTCGACGGCAGAATCGAGACAATAGTAGTACAGTCATTGCCCAACGAATTTCCACCATGGATGGTCGGTCGGATCGTTCACCACTTTCTTACGAAGGCACAAATACCAGGGATCTTGCACATCGATGACGCCGAGGGAGGCGAAATCGCATGTCGGCTCGTCTTCGTACAAACAAGAGAGGGCGTCTGGTACGCAATTCCAAATACCTTTACGGTGGGTGACTTCATAGTCACAACCCTGCAGTTCCAAGGCCTAACGGGCAGGCTGAAAGTGGTAGCCCTCTACGTACGGGCGAAATTTACGTACAGCCCATAACACGGCGAGGCACTCACGTTCAATTACCGAATAATTACGCACAGCCGCAGTCATCGTGGAACTAGCGCAGGAAAGCACGCACTCCACGCCATCAATTGTTTGCGTGAGCACTGCGCCTAGTCCCGAGTCGCTGGCGTCCGTTTGTATGACGAACGTTTCCCCAAACGACGGTCGAGAGAGGACTGGTGCAGATGCGATGATCACCTAGATTTTCTCAAAGGCTTACTACTGCTCTTCTCCCCAATGATACATGGTGTTCTTCTTGGTCAATCGGGTGAGAGGCTCAGCAAGCGTTGCAAAATTCTCCAAGAACTTGCGATACCAGGACGCAAGGCTTAGAAACCTATGGAGCTGTTTCAAGCTCTTTGGTGCGGCGTAAATCAAGATTGGTGCAATCTTATCTGGATCGGGTCGGAAACCATCACGATCCACGAGGACGCCTAGAAACCGTACCTCTGGGAGTCCGAAATTGCTCTTCTGCCTATTAGTAGTTAAGCCAGCATCGGAAATTCGTCGCAGAATGTGTTCGAGGCACCTGAGGTGCTCGTTAAAACTCTCCGTAGCGATGATGACATCGTCGAGGTAGGCGAAAGCTACCGGGTCCATTTCAAGGCTGATCAGCTTGTCGCTTAACTGCTTAACCATAAAGACAGAGAGGTACCGTGATTCCACCCGAAGGGGGATCTGGTGGTATGCGCTACTGAGGTCCAGTGTGGAGATGTATCGCGCATTTCTCAATTCTCGTAAGTTTATGTCCATGTACGGGAGCGGACACGTGATGACCTTGGACACGGAGTTCAATTTGCGATAATCCACGCAGAATCGGTAGCTCTCGCCGCTCTTGCGAACCATTATGACGGGGCTAGACCACTCGCTAGTTGATCGGCGAATCACACCTTGATCGAGCATTTTACGCACTTGTGCATGCATTTCCAGCTCTATCTTCTGAGAGACCGGATAATAACGCTGCTTAATCGGCTTAGCATCGCCGACATTGATCATGTGGTAGGTCAGATGCGTGCAGCCCAGAGGATGATCAGCCAGAGGCAGCATCCGGTCGAGGAGTTCCTCGAAGGCTAGACGTTGACTATCGTACATATCAGCTAAGCCTATAGAGGCAAGCGAATACGCCGAGGTAACCGAGACAGTGCAAAGTTGTAGCGGAACGAAATGCGCAGCACCCTCGATCGACATGGTATTGTCGCGCGGATGGATGACCGCATTGAAAGCGCGATGAAAGTCAGCACCGAGTAGATAGTCGTTTTCCAAGTCTGGAATTATGATGATGTCTAACACCATTTAAACGTCTGCAATGGCAAACGGAAAGGCCACCTGGACTTTTATCGGCTCAATTTTTCCCGTGGCGAGTCGAGCGCCAGATCCGGGAAAGGGTCGAACTAGACGACCGAGGGCAGATCCAATCTGCAGACCGATTACTCCGAGAGCTTTGCGAGCAGCCCCTGTTTCGAGCAGTGCACGAATGCGAAAGTCGCCTATGCCCACCTATACCGACCATCGTCAATACCGATTGGGGTCGACATTTGTCGTCGAGTCAGCGGAGTCACGGTCGTGATGCTCCTCCTTTATAACCAGGAGGGGACAATCATCATTATCCTATATCCTCGCAGCTGCCTGCTGATCTTCAAAGGTCTCGCGGAACGTAGGGGCGAGTGGGACCCCAATTACTCGCTGTTTTTCGCGTTTCCTGCGCACTCGGGATAACTGCGCAAGGTATGGCCAGGCCAACTACAGCCCCAGCACA
This sequence comes from Sycobia sp. Sy_11, assembly GCA_018907035.1. Lineage (NCBI taxonomy): Eukaryota > Metazoa > Arthropoda > Insecta > Hymenoptera > Epichrysomallidae > Sycobia > Sycobia sp. Sy_11. The sequence continues at coordinate 1,945,338 of JACCIC010000070.1, read as the reverse complement.
GAACCGGGGAACAGGACCTGCCATCCGACCTTTATTTCTGTCGCTGAGGGACTTGCGTACGAGCTTTCCTCTGAAGGGAGGCCTTTTCTCTGACTTAGGCGGGGTCGACGTTCTGTTCTTTCATGTCCGACTGCTCCTCTTCGTCATAAGTACTGCGACACCTGGCGCCTCTAAATCAGGATAGGTGGCTCTAAAGCCCGCCTCTTGCGAGACTTCTCACACTAAAACTTTGAAATCTGGCGGCTTCACGTCCACATCCGCGATCTTTGGCTTCGGACGCGTTCGAGACGTGTCTGCCGCATGGAAAGCCACTTTGGGCATTATATAGTCCTCGGGTGGCGGAGGTGGCTTATAGTTGCGCTCTACGGCGAGGACGTATTCGGCCTCTCGAGCGAGCTCTATTAGCCGATTTACGCTCGTAATCATCTCCCGCGGAACTAACTTCTGTATCTCCGGAAGTGGATTACGGTAGATGAGAGCGAGCTGTTTGTCGTCCGACCATGGCTCTTCGAACCGATTTAGGATCGTCAACAACAAAACACGTAGTGACGTGTTGGATCACGTTTGGCCTGCGTACGCTGCTACGCTTCCCTAATCAGTACAGCTTGGAAGCGTTGGTCGCTCCAGCTCCATGGATGCGCTAACAGCTCCAGGCCGCGTGGCAGAACTCCTGCCACGTGGTTCAATCTTTCCGAGATAGACGGTACCAGTGTAAGGCGACACTGTCCAGGAGCTCCATCATTGCATTAAGCATGTCCTCGTCCGTGAGCGGCGTCAATCTGCGGCATTCCGCGATCCTCCGCAGAAATTCCTCAACGCTTTTTCCCTTGGCACCATTGAACCGGATTTTCCATTCGCACACGGTTTTACCAAGGGCCAAGTTATTTGATAGCGTAGATCACGTAATATTAACGGGCGAACTCATCACATCTCGATCCATGTGTTGTCCCCCCCTTCCAGACCCTTGGTACCGAGGGTGACAAGGAGCCGAGAACGTAGGTATGCCGGTGAGACCTTGGAACTCTATTACTATTAGAGCGTTCCTCACTTTCCAAGTATTGGAGATCGTATGTATCTTGGAAAGTGACACGATCACGTCGCGGTGTTTTATGCAGCTGTTATATTTAAAGAGATTAACTAACTTACAAAGGATTTGGAGTATGAGAAATCAATGACATAACAATTTAACGTGGAAAGTGTAAGAGAAACAATTTATTAAAAGTTTGAACAACTAGTTTCTATAATTCTAAAGTAATACACGCTGTCAAATGATTAATATAACAGATAACGCTGACCGTTCGTCTCGAAGACGCAGTTGCAACTGCCTTTCAAACTGCAAGGAAGCGCCGTAGAACCTCTAGACGCCCCTTTTGAGGGTCTTCTCACGCTCCTTTTACAACCATATAAGCTTCAAATATCAGAAAATAAACGTTGAAAATTTCTCGCTCGGATGGTCAGCTTATGGATTAGACCCGCCCACTTTATGACCTTCTTAAGAACACCCTGAAGGACTGCGCTAAACCCATCCCAATTACTTTACAATACATATGCGGTGCATCTGGGTTTTATAACTAGAATTCTCATTGATGCCTGCAGAGAACTTACAAGGAGGCATATAAAGAAATTGGTCCTGTCAAAGTCATACACGTGATACACATCCGTACTCTACGCTATTTCCAGTCAAAACGCATTATATACTATCGACAGTTTTTTATGTGTAAATACGACATCCTCCCCGGAAATATAATGTGTTTATGTTATGTGGCTAAGCTACAAGAGTCTAAAATATCTTTATTCGATTCAGTACAGTACAATAATAAATATAAATAATATATATATATATATATAGCGCTATTACATGAGATTTTTGACATATTACTTATAAGAATACATTAGTCTATCAGGACGACGGGATGTACGTCCGCTACGCGTGATTACATGGTCCTGTTTTATATCAATTGGATATGGGACACTTGCTTGTGTTGTGCATTCCTTCTTATTTTGATTTACATATTTATTCTTAAGTATACAATCTATTTCAGTATCATCAGAATTTCGAAGACTTACTTCTAACGGGTACACTCTCTGTATTGGTCTTAATATCTCTCCCCTTTCAGTTACTAACTGTAGTACTCGTATGTTGCCATCCTTTCCATTGATCATTTTCTTTACACGTGCTAAGGGCCAAGCTATACGTTTGGAATTATCATTTCCTAATAGAACTAAATCTCCAGTCTGGATTGTTGTTACATTACATTTTTTAGATTTTTGACAAGCTAATGCACCCAAATATTCAGTTCGACAACGACGTCTTAGCTTGTCCTTAATTTCCTGTCGATAAGAATATCGTTTTCCGAAATCTAACTTTTCTATATGATCTAAGTCAACTACACCGCTTTCAACTACGTCTTGTAAAAACATAGCCGGGGACAATGGAATTAGCTCATTTTTATTTTCACTTACAAATGTAATCGGTCGCGCATTGATTATTGCTTCGCAATCCGTGAGAATCGTGAGCATTTCTTCGTAGGTTAAACTCGCCTTTTTAAGCGTTCGTCTTAATAATCGTTTTAATATGCCTATCAACCGTTCCCAAAATCCTCCCCACCATGGTGCCGAAGGCGGGTTGAACAACCATTCTATTTTTTGTCTTGCAACCGTGTCCTGTAATTTTTCAAAATCAATTCTCGTCAAGGCATTATTTAGACCGGTAAAATTTGTGCCGTTGTCACTGTAAATGGTATGAGGTCGCCCTCTGCGTGCAATGAATCGTCGTAAAGCCATTAAAAAGGAAGCTACGGATATTGTGTTAACTAATTCAAGATGCACAGCCCTATAGACCGCGCATGTAAAGAGGCTAATCCACGCTTTTTGACCTCCCCTCAGATGTACAGGCCCAGCAAAATCAACACCGACGATTTCAAAAACTGCCGCATTCCTTATACGATTGAGAGGCAATGGTGCCGATGTCGTACTAAGAGGCTGCGCGTCGTATCTTCGACATCTTACACACCGTTTTATGACAGATCCGATGGTTTTCCTACCACCTAATATCCAATACTTTTCTCTAAGTACATGTAATACAGTTAGTATGCCGGCGTGGTTAAGTCTGTTATGCTCTTTCTGTATAATTAGGTTTACTAGTATATGTTTCTTTGGTAAAAGTATCGGACATCGAAAATTATAAGTATCGTCTCTAAAAAACAATTTCGTTTTAATACGCAAAATTCCGTCATCATCGAAAAAAGGCTGCAAATGCTTTATATCTTTGTTACTTTCATCTATTGAGCATTCTACTTGATAAATTCGTATTATGCATTTTTCGGCGTTTTCAATTTCATTTACTTGCAAATAATTAGATATAATTTTCGCGCCTTTATTTTTTATATTATTTATAAATCTCTTTATCCAAGCTAAAATACGTCCAATTTTATCAAAATTAGAATAACGGCTATACCACTGAACGTTTTCTCCTTCCGAAGTAGAAGTCAACAAAATAAACCCCGACGTCAAATTTGCTACCCTTTTCAATTCTTTATTAATTTCGTCTTCGTCATACGTACAATAAGAGGGCCATTTTTCCGGAGGATTGCGAAGCCATTCAGGACCATTCCACCAATCCGATGCTAGTAACTGACGGGCTGTGCAGCCTCTCGACGGTAAATCTGCAGGGTTAAGTTCCCCGCTCACGTGCCTCCATCGATTAGGATCTGTGAGCTTTCTTATCTCTCTTACTCTATTCGAAACGAAAACACTCCAATTATCAACTCTGCGTATCCACGATAACACTGTTGATGAGTCAGTCCAAAGATAAATATTTAAATCTTTATACGTGAGCGCCTTTAAAACCGTATCCGTTAAACGCGCGCCTATCGTTGCAGCTAATAGTTCCAATCGTGGTATGCTTATACGCGTATTCTTATCCTCCTTTACAGGTGTTATACGCGATTTGCCTTGTAAGAAATTAACTTCAACGGCATTTCCACGTACAATACGAATGAATGTCACGGCCGCATAAGCTATTTTACTCGCATCACAAAATGTATGCAGAGTTACAGATTCTATATCCTTTATATCACCGATTGTGCATCTGGGTATTCGTACGCTTTCTAAAACCTTTAACTCACTAACCCATTTAGAAAATTGGGTTGCTATTGCTTCATCAACAGGATCATCCCAGTTCAACCGCTGTGCCCACGCCTGTTGTAATAAAATTCTAGGTTGTATAGTTGCCGGACATATAAAACCAAGCGGGTCGAAAATACGATGTGTAAAAGACAAAATTTTCCTTTTCGTTATAATATTAAGTTCGTCCCCTTTAAGTTTATCTAGACTAAGTAATAAAGTGTCGCTAGTTTTTTCCCAATTGATACCCAGTACGCATGCAATTCTATCATTTTTTGAGTGATCGTCAATGTTGCTTTCCCACCCGCGAAGGTCAAAGGCGGCTAAATTCATAACCGACTGTGCATCTCTTTTAAAATCTAACAGTTCTTGTTCGCTATTTAGGCTAGTAACACAGTTGTCGACATAGAAACTATTTTTTAATTTAATAATGTTTTCCCGTTTACATTTTACTGCGCTTTTATTTTCAATCGTTGAGTTAATACAATTATTTAAATGAAGCTCAATAATCGTATTTAGAATAAACGGACTGCTACATACACCAAAAACTACTCTACAATGTCTATATATAATCAAATCGTTTTGTTCATTATACCACAGAAATCGAAGTGCATCGCGGTCAGTCGGGTGTATCTCGATTTGTAAAAATGCTTTTCTAATATCCGAAATTACACCTATCTTACCCTCACGAAATTTTTGTAGAACAGATGTTATACACTCCAACTCATTAGGACCCTTGTGCAAACATTCATTAAGGGAGGGGCAGTTTGGTTGCTTGGCCGATGCATCGAACACAGGTCTGATCGTGGTCGTGGAGTTTTCCTTATAAACTGGCCTGTGCGGCAGGTAGTGAACCATGCCGCGCTCTCGCTCCTCCTCAGGTACTGCTTCTATAATACCGTCCGCAAGCCACTCCTGAAATATGGCATTGTAAGCCGTGTATTTCCCCGTTGCTTGTAGACGTTTTATCGATGTTTCCAGTCGTTTACGGGCAATATTCTTATTTTCTGGCAATACTGGATGGCATTCAAGCCATGGTAATTGTACCTGGTATCTGCCATTAGGACTGCGAACCACCGTCGACAAGAATAGACGTTTTATTTCTGCATTTTGATCACTTTTTATTTGTACTTCAATAGGATCTCTAATGCCTATAGAGTCTAACGACCATAATTCTTGTATACTCATATTCCGTGATACCATTCCTATAGTTGTCATCGCTGCGCTGTCCTGTTTTTCTTCGTCTGGGACCTCGCCCATAAGTGTCCATCCTAACAATGTCTCAAACGCTACTAATCCACCGTTTAATACATGTCTATGACCCGTTAGCAATTTTCCTGCATGATCGGCGCCTATTAATATATCGACAGAATCACTGTCAGTGTTTAAATCACTCAATACAATGTTCATTTTCCTTAGCTCGTTAATCCACGGGCCGTACGTAATTGCAGGTATGCTATCGCAGATAACCCTTTGTTCATGGAGTATTAACTTGGCATGATAATCGCGATTTAAACTGCCAATTCGCACTGCGTACATTTTATGATTTACTATTTCAGATCGCTGCCCGCCGAAAAGTAAATGTCTCATCTTCTGCTCTGCAATGGCATGATACTGCATCTGTTCGACAATCTTCTTAGTGATGTACGAGCGCTGCGAGCCAGAGTCTATAACAGCACGTGCAACAATCTCATTACATCCTTCGATCAATCTCACCTTCAACGTTTGCATAAACACTTTAGTATTGTTGCTCGCACTTGCGACTGTAGCTACGTTATTTTCTTCTACATCGCGGGTACTTTTTTCAGCTTCCTGTTTATTTTCTTTCTCTCGACACATCAATTCTACGTGCCGTCTTCCGCATTTTACACATTTTGTAGCTGAACGACATACCCTTGCGCCATGACCAATTTTCAGGCATTTGTAACAGGCATTTTTTTCTCTTGCGCGCTGGTTTTTCTCTTCGGAACTCATACCTCCAGCCTTCTTACAATCTGCACTTTCATGGCCTTTTTGGTCGCAAAAAATACAATATGGTTCACGCATTCTTGAGATGGACATATCCTTTGTATTCGTCGGACCGCGTGTTCTAGAAACCAACAAATCCCTTGCACTTGGCACATCTTTTATATCAGCACGTGGCTTCTCCCTTTTTCCCCTTTCCGTCGAGCTGTTTTCTTTCATTTGAAAACCCTTTGCGGCCATCGCTACGCTCATCTCGCCTTCGACTTCGGAACGTAGAAATTTTATCAACTGCTTAAGCTTCGTTTTCGAATCGTCCGCATCTTCTTCATCAGTGTGGTTGCTTGCATTTTACGCCGCATAATTTCTTTGCCACGCACGAAGCAACTCTTCTGGTAACGCTGACTCCACAAGCGGAAAGAGCGTCGCCGCGCACGTATCGTTAGTTACCCCGAGTGACTCAAGCGATCGAAGGTATGATTCTAGCTTATCGAATAAACTTGCTAGATTAATGTCCTTTGCCGGTTTCATTGCTCTTTCCAACACAAGCTTGAGCAATTCTCGAACAAAAACTTCTATTTGGAGTTGTTTACGGCCGAACCTACACTTCAGTGCCTTTATAACTTTTTCATAGTTATCACCAGTTGGTGGATAACCCTTTACTAAATCAGCAGCTCTTGAGTGTGGCTCCATCGCTTGAACGAGATACTGGAATTTGTCTTCATTCGCAATAGTAGTATCTTCATCAATTTTTTTAAAGAGGCTCCAGAATTGGAACCAGTCCCGTACATTACCACTAAAACGCGCCAATTCAATTTTCGGCAATTTATACGTTCTCGTGACCTGTTTCTCTGATGCAGAGTTACCTATACTTTCATTAGGTTTTTCTTTCGTTTTGAATTGCTGATATTCTTCAGTGGCTGCTAAAAATCTCTTCTTGTAATCATCGATTTCATCAAGCTCAATCGCGATTTCATCGTCCGTAGTGTTCGTGTCCTCATACATGATATCGATGAACTGCTCTGAGATGTTTGACAGCACTTCCATTTTTTCTGTCATGAATTTGTAAGCCACATTTAAATCAGATACGTTGCTGACAGTACCAATACAAAATGACTCAAATGCACGAAATGCCTTAGTAAACGCTGTGCGTGCTGTTGCGCGTTTTCTTTTACACTTATCCATGTTTCTATAAAATCTCGTCACTTTCAAATCACTTGAACACTGTTCACTCCACGGTCCTGTCACGGTCGCCAGATGTTATATTTAAAGAGATTAACTAACTTACAAAGGATTTGGAGTATGAGAAATCAATGACATAACAATTTAACGTGGAAAGTGTAAGAGAAACAATTTATTAAAAGTTTGAACAACTAGTTTCTATAATTCTAAAGTAATACACGCTGTCAAATGATTAATATAACAGATAACGCTGACCGTTCGTCTCGAAGACGCAGTTGCAACTGCCTTTCAAACTGCAAGGAAGCGCCGTAGAACCTCTAGACGCCCCTTTTGAGGGTCTTCTCACGCTCCTTTTACAACCATATAAGCTTCAAATATAGAAAATAAACGTTGAAAATTTCTCGCTCGGATGGTCAGCTTATGGATTAGACCCGCCCACTTTATGACCTTCTTAAGAACACCCTGAAGGACTGCGCTAAACCCATCCCAATTACTTTACAATACATATGCGGTGCATCTGGGTTTTATAACTAGAATTCTCATTGATGCCTGCAGAGAACTTACAAGGAGGCATATAAAGAAATTGGTCCTGTCAAAGTCATACACGTGATACACATCCGTACTCTACGCTATTTCCAGTCAAAACGCATTATATACTATCGACAGTTTTTTATGTGTAAATACGACAGCAGCTGTTGCTGAATGCTAGTGAACGTAGCATTCATTTCATTTTGCCTCTGCTGCTGTTACTTTAGCTATAAATAACAATAATTTAAATACTTACCATCGACAAGGTCTAACTTACCTTGAAGGGAAGAAATTAATTAATATATTTTTAATTTATAAATAATTATAAAATTATTATAAATTATATTTATTTTTGCTATATTTACATTCCTTAGTTTTGTGTTATTTCTCTTGGTAAGAGATTATTCTTACTATTCGGCCCTCAGTTTTATCCTTGGCAATTTATTTTCCAAAATTGGAATTTAATTTAATCCCATATTTTGTTAATACATTATTTATAAAATAAGATTGTCTTTGTAAACCAAGGATACCGCAGAGGTGGCAGTGTCTGATAGTCACTTAAAATTTTATAATTTAATTATATTTTTTTATATAAGGAAATGAGGAACGTATTTGACACTATTTATTATTTAATAAATAAACATTTATAATTGTAAAAATAATAAATAATTATTTATTAAACTAAACATAGTTATTTTCTAATATAAAATATGTTTATTTAAAATTGGTTGCACTACTTCATTGTTGGAAGTGTATAAGTTAAGTAGGACCTCAACACCTTCCAAGAGCAATATCGGTAAGATATGTCGACTTCTCTAAGTCTATAGTTTGATATTCTCACAAGCAAGTAAAATAAGTAAATTTAACAGCAGTCTAGAAGCACTCTGAAAAATCTCTCCCAGAGCGGAGGCATGCCTTGCTTATAGTTCTCAGTGTCCAAACTTGATTGCGGGTAGAAAACTAAGGCATAAAGGCCAGTCCTTATCCGTAGTATTGGAACTTATATTGACATTTCGTTGACTGCTTCAGTAATGCAAAACTGAATGCCAGTTCCCAGGCATATAAGACTTGAAACTTACCATTATAATGCAAGCGGAGCGAACAAAAATGTACTATTTTTATTCACTTAGCTAGTGTGCATCCCTTATTGAATTTTTATTTAACTGAAACGAATGTTTTGAATAAAAAAATAAATATATATAAAAAATATTAAAAATAATATATAAAATAGTCCCGAAGAATTTATAGAAATTATCTGATCATCAAATAGGTGTCAGAAATATATACGGTGATATCTATGCCGCAACACTTCGTTTCAGTCTGCTTAAGCACATGTATAAGCTGCGCAGAAGCGTCGATGTACACACGCTATTTATTATAGATTGGCTTGTGTACGTACAGTTCCCGCTTGAATCAGCGATCACGCACACAAGCAAACTTGAATACACGCGCCTTATAGAATTTTCAATTTATGAAATACAATTCAATTCGGATTTTATTTACCATAGTTACTCATATAGCAACTAGCCGGTGTCAATTAATTTTAATAGCGTGTTCGGTTGAGCTATAATACAAAATCACTTACGTCTTAATTGAATTTATATTTGTTGCGGACCCGAAATCTTCCATGCTATCAACTGTGGCTATATGTCGATCTTTTCGACAAATTGTTTTTCAAAAGTACGAAAATACAACGGCTAGTTCACAAATTAGCTAACGAGGTGATTCAACTCGAAAAATGATTCTTTCTATATATATATATATATATATATATATATATATATATATATATATATGCTTCTCTGTATTAGCGGTAAGGCGAAAACTAAACTTAATATACCCCCACTCTCTGATATTGGCTGAAGTTAGAGTGAGATTATAGCCTATCGTCTGTCTCTCTCTCTGTACTTCGTGAACGAACACCATCAGTGTATACATTGGTGGTCCTTACAATATATGTATATATATATATATATATATATATATATATATATATATATATATATATTGTAACGGGGTACTTATTTGATTGATGCCTGTTCTTTACAAATTAATAAATATTTTTTTATTGGTTTTACAGTCCAATCAATTTCATCCAAAAATAAAATAAAAATAAAAATAAAATAAAAATAAAAAATAAAAATAATAATAAAAAATAAAAAGTAAGAAATAAAAATAAAAAATAAAAAATAATAAAAATAAAAAAAAAAAAAAAAAAAAAAAAATTAAAAATAAAAATTAAATTAAAAATTAAATTAAAATTATAATGACAGTCAGACTGTCCTTGTTTACCTTCACCCCCGTAGACTAATCTGAAAATAAAATATTAGCTGAAAAAATTCTTTGTTAGTAAAGTGCAGTCTGACTGTCCCCAACACCCTTACCTAATTGAAGACTTGTCCAACGTTTCGAGCTCGCTACGGCTCCTCATCAGGGACTAATCTAAACCTTATATTCTAATCTATATATACTCATCCCCACCACCAAATTTTGTAAATTAAATATAAATTCCCCCTCTACACAAATTGTCCAAAACCAATCAATTTAATAAGGAATGATAAACACTGTCTAATCTACCAGACTCTAACATTAAATTCACATTATTTCGATTCTTGGAAATATGAATACTTTCAAGACTCTCCCGTTTATACTTATTATTAATATCATGTTCCAAAATATCCACATTCACAAAATCAAAAGAATGTAAAAACTTTAAACAATGCTCTTTTAAACCAGAAGTAATATGTGAGCTACGTAAACTATATTTATGCTCATAAATTCTCTTTTTTAAATATCTACCTGTTTGCCCAATATAGTATTTATCACAATCCATGCAATTAATCTTGTAAACAACTCCTGACTTTAAGCATAAATCATCCTTATCTTTGCAATTATTAAACAATCTACTTAAATTATTGCGATTTTTAAAGAAAATTTGAATGTTATATTTCCGAAAATTTCTTTTTATTCTTTCAGATAATCCTTGAACATATGGTAAGACAATAATTTTGCCTCCGTTAAAATCAATTCCTGCACTATGTCTATTTTCGGTATTATAAATGTCAAACAATCTATCAGCAATCAATCTATTAATAAATTGAATTGGATAGCCATTATTAATAAAAGTCTCTCTTACTATCTGTAAATTATTTTGTCTAAAATCTTTATGTGACAATTTAATTGCTCTGTCAATGACACCTTTCAATGCTCCAATTTTGTTTCCGAATTGGTGGTGTGAATTAAAATCTAAAAACCTACCTGACCAAGTAGGCTTTCTGTACCAATTAAGTTTTACCTTATTATTATTACATCTAATTACATTAATGTCCAAAAAACTTAACTGACTATTTACTTCAACCTCCCTTGTAAATTTAATTCTGTCATGTACAGAATTGAAAACATCCACCATTTCATCCACAAAAACTTCTGGAACAATTGTAAAGATATCATGAACATATCTCTTAAATATTATTGGTTCAAAAAGCAATTTTGAGAAGGCTATACTTTCCAACTTTTCCATAACTAAATTAGCTATAACCGGTGACAAAGGCGACCCCATTGGACATCCGTATTTTTGTTCATAAAATTTATTATCAAATGAAAAAATTGTGTTATTAGAAACCAAATTAATTGCTTTAATAAATTCATTCATTGTCAATTTTGTATGCAAATTAATTTCATTCCACTTTTCCTGTATAATATCATTTAACAACTCTAAAGGTACATTTGTAAACAAAGATACTACATCCAATGAAATCATCTTGTAGTTTTTCGGAATAACAATATCTTTCATTTCATTGTAAAAACACCAACTATCCTTAATGTAAGAACTAGTTCTTCCAACTATCTTAACCAATATATTAGACAAAAATCTAGCAATATTATAAGTTGGGAAACCTATGGAAGATATTATTATTCTAAATGTCAGATTTTCTTTATGAATCTTGGGAAGCCCATAACATTTTGCCACAGTTACATTTTCACATTTTAAATACTTATATGTAGTATCATTTATATATTCATTTCTTTTCCAATTATTTAATAACTCTTTCAAATTATTTTGTAGCTTAATGATATGTGGATTACCAATCTTCAAATAAGTACTAATAGCCAATAATAATTTGGCCTCCAAAAGGCCGACAAAGGTAATATAACTGTAGCTTCCAATAAAATTGATTACATAAATTGTATAAATAATATATTAAATGATGGTAGTACTTATTTGATTATTCGTTTCGCGCACGGCATGCAAGTCTTTAAGAAAGACCACTGTTCGCGATCCAGCAGTGGCTGGAGAGCAATGTCCTCTTCTGGCTCTAGCGTTGGTTATGGGAGAACCTCATCCTCTAGTTCCAGTGTGGAGGTGGACTTCAAGAGATCGCTTTCCTTGGATTGGACTTACGGTTTGAGGTGTTCAGCATGAACTAATTGTTTAATCCGTCCGTCACAACCTTCCAGATCGTACGTTTTAGTCTCTTCCTTTTCTACTATAACAAAAGGACCTATGTATTTGGAGGTAATTTCGATTTTACCCCTTGAGTTGGCGAGGATAAGACACGATTTTTCTTCCATACTAGGTCGTCCATCTAATCTGGAGAAGGACGTCGCCTGACATTATAATAATCTGGCGACGCAGCTATCCTTGAGAAAGTGTCTTAGCGGCCTCTTGGAGTTCTCTCAATTTACTCATTTTTGTTAGCCAGGAAATCTTTGTTTCTTTTTACTTAGTTGCTGCCGTAGCTTGATCTTGGCTGTCGCGAAGAGTTCCTGGCGGAGTCAGCACTCTTCCGAATTTTAATAGAGCCGGATTGTATCCAGTGGAACTATGTGGCGTCGTGACTTCATCTGGACGATGCAGTATAATTGTCCGCCGTTTAAATTTTGGATAACTGTTGGGACGATCTTGGACGTTCTTGAACCATTGTAGATACCATTCATCCTGGGTATCTCTTGCCCAGGTAACAGTTGAGCAAGATAGAACGTCTCCTTCGGACATCCTAGAAAGTGCGTCTGGCACGTTGTTTAATGCCTCTTTACGATGCTCTACATCGAAACCTTGCCCTTGCAATCTTAGAGCCAATCGTGCGAGTCTCCCAGTTGGGTTCTGCATCGTAGGAATCCACCTCAAGCTGCTGTGGTCCGTAACGAGATGAAACTCATATCCGTCTATATAGGGACGAAACTTATTAACGGCGCATTTGATAACTACACACTCTCTCTTTCGGTTACCGAATAGTTTGTTTCGCCTTGCGAGAGTGCTCTACTCACGAACTCTAACACCCATTCTCGTCCGTCGACTTCCTGCGTGATAACCGTTCCGATGCCAGTATCACTCGCATCTGTTTGCACGGTGAACTGGATATCAAATGACGGTCTATGCAGGACGGGTGCCGAGGCAATCATTGATTTGATCTTATTGAAAGAGGCTTGTTGTTCCTCGGTCCACTCATATCCACACTCCCTTCTAGTTAGACGTATGAGTGGTTCGACAGTGGTGGCAAAATCCTTTTGGAATTTTCTATAGCACGATGCCATCCCGAAGAATCGTCTGTTGCTTTAGGTTTTTTGGTTCTGAATATCGCATTACTGGTTCGATCTTTTCGGTATTGGGACGGAATCCCTCACGATTCATGAGAACACCTAAATATTTGACTTCGGTATGTTCGAAGACACTCTTTTCTCGATTTATTGCGACTTCAGCTTTATTTACTCGAGCAAAAACACAACGTATCCAGTCTAAGTGTTCTTCAAATGTTTCTGTGGCGATGATAATATCGTCAAGATATGAAAAGGCATGCGGCTCGAGGTCTGGTCCGATAATTCGGTCTATAAGTCATTGGAACGACGCCCCAGCGTTAGATAGATCGAAAGGCATCCTAATAAATTGAAACAATCCCATTCCAGGTACCGTAAATACCATTATTGGTTTGGATTCCGGATGAAGTGGTATTTGATGGTATGCACTACTCAGATGTAATGTAGAAATATATCTAGCTGATTGCAGCTTCCTTAGAATATGGTCCATGTTAGGCAACGGGTATGCATCAGGTTTCGAAACGAAATTCACTTTTCGAAAATCGATGCAAAATCTATATTTCCTATTGCTTTTACGTATCATCACCACTGGACTTGACCAGACTTGTGGATGGTTCGCCTACTCTAGTCTCTAGCATTTCTCTAACTTAAGAATACATTTCTTCTTATATTTTCATAGTTACTGGATAAGCCTTTTGACATATAGAGCTAACATCTCCTTCATCTATAATATGTTCTTCCCACGTTGTACGTCCCAGATGCACTTCTCCCGCTGGCAGGATTTTATTCAAGAGTTTCTTCATACGTTGTTGCTCCTCCGCGATATGTCCGCGAGACGAATGGATGCTAACCTAGAAAACTCCATGGTCAGATCAAAACCAGTATTTTCTTCTGAGGTTATCTCGCCTACTCGAATGATTTCAGAAGAGAAGCTGTCAATCAATCGCAACGGTGCCAGTCGTTGGATTTCATTACACCTGCTTGCGGCTTTTTCCCACCTGACCCGCTTATTCATCGCTTCAATTAAGCGATTTAATTCTTTAATAATTTAGCGAATTATCGGTCGGGTCATAGATGGTTCCGAACGTTCATGCGAAATTGGCATCTACGTGGTAATCTACTTCTAGGCTTGGGATCACAGCGATCAACACATCGCGCGTGATCCCTGCCAATTCCAACGGTAGTTCGACATGATCCGTGACGTAAAGCGGAAAGTTCCCTGGGCCTCTAGCGCCATCTCCGAACTCTGAGGTAGGACACTCGCTGGAAAGCTATCGCTAATTGTAGCCCGATCTTACTCAAAACAATGCGAGACGCGTTGGTGTCGTATAATGCTCGTATCCAATACTCAGCAATATGTACCGGAATCCACCAGTGCGCTTCTTCAGGCCGTGCTGCAATTTGACCGGGATCCAATTCGCCACTGTCGTTTTCCTCAGTCGTTGGTATTTCTTCAACTGAATCAGGCCTATCTTTAGTCTGATCAGCCGAGGACGACTGAGAATTCGAGGAACAAGGTCCTTGAATGGTCTCGATCGGGATCACGTTGAGATTACAAATCGACCGGACTCTTAGTGGTCGCCTCGCTTCCCGTTTCTCGAACATTTCGGCAGTTGTAAGTGCGGTAACCTAATTGACCATACATATAACACTTTACTGGGCTAATAGGACTCTTTTTTCTGTCCAATGAGCGGCCCTCCGGAACCTTTTGATTTTGTTCCGGACTAGTATCACCGGTAGCCCTTTCCTTCGGAGGGATCCTGTTTCGGCTCCACGGTTGACGATTTCGACACGGTTTCGAGGGCCCTCTTCTTTTTTCCCTCTGGGCCTACCGGATGAGCTAACCTGACCCTATTTAGACTCCAGGCGAGCCAAAGTCATCAATATTCTCCAAGCGTCGATTAGGGCTTCATCTCCTGGCTCAAATCTTCTTCTATTGCAGTGGCAGCTACCTTGGGTTAAACTCTCCTGGTATTTGGTGATGTTTACGTAGCTTCACGTAGAATAATCTTATCCGGCGAAGGTAGAGTGTGAAAACACTTTTCAGACTCTAAGGCGAATTCAGTTTCTCTTGCTAATTCGAGGAATCCAACGACAGACTTATAAGATTTCTTATTTATCCTTCGCTGGATTTCAGGGCGCGCATTACGCAACAACCTATCTAATTGCTCAGATTCATAAATAAAATAAATTATTTTAATATATTATTAAGAATCCACGAAAGGACGGGACAATAATCAGGTACAGGGAATATCAAAGAATTTTCTATTACAAATAAAGAAAAAGGAAAAAACTTATCCCTACCTATTATGCATCCACGCTATACCCGCGCTATGCTATACACACCGCGCTTTCCAATCAGACAGGTCGCGAGAGAGAATATTTATAGCTCTATTAGATAGACTAAATAACAAGGGCGCCGCCTTACGGAGACTCGGAATAACTACTACCAAATTATGTGCGCGCGCTTGTTACTCTTATTTTATACGAACCTATGCTGTTTTCGTGCTATCTCTCTCGCACTATCAATCCGTTATTGCCAATTTAATATTTAAATTTTTAAGTATTCGCGTTTTCTTATATAAATCTCAAACAACCACTATTTAATGAATTTTTCAACGAATAGAATAGTTAAGGAAATTTACGAACCTGAATCGACGACGCTGAAATTCACAACCCAACAAAGAATGACAGTATCGAGATGCCTTCCTCACGTAACAATATAAACTCTTCAGAGTTTATATAAAACAAAAAAATTTTCAGGAAGATAACAATACAAGATAACAATAAAATAGTTTGGCCAAACTCAAAGATAATAAATTGAAAAATAATATTTCAATTGATAGTATAATATTATCACACACTAACTACCTGGTTATTCAAAATGAATAAAAAAAGAAATTATGTGAATAATATCGCCTCTAAATCAAAAGGTAAACTTTGGGGAAGAAATGTCTAACGAACTTCAGCACACAGGTTTTTATCAATAATAATCTAATTTTACTATATCATATTTATTATAATACATTATACTTCTATCCCCATCTCTCTTTTCCTTTCTATTTTCCCCTCCACTTTTGCCTCTAACACATAGAGGAAGAAATACCTATATCTGTTACAATATATATAATATGCAGTACTTCAAAAGTATATAGGGATAGTGTTCAGTCCATTTTTCTTCAAAAGTAATCCTTGTACAGATAAAGTATATAGAAATTTCAATACTTGTATTCTAAATAATTTTATGTATATTCGGAAAAAATTTTGCAAACTCATATGTGTGAATCGTTATCAGCTTTTCTCATAGAAATTGAATTTGTAAACAAAATCACTATGCTATTCATAATCAGGACACCAAAACTAAACAAAAAATATCTATATCTATCTATGTATATATATATATATATATATATATATATATATATATAAATTTTGATAAGAGAATTCATCGGAAGTTTGTACGACAACTTAAAATAAACAGCCAAGTCGTATGCAGACTTTATTTCTTTTCACATTCCTCCTTTCAGAAAACTGTATTTTGAATGTTTTGTGAGTTTTTTGGTTTTTGGTCAGTTTTTTATGCAATTACAAGGGTGCTCAGTCATGCAGAATAGGCTGATATTTTCAAAGCCGAGTATCTGGCGTTTGGCTTTAGAAACTCGGAGTGGCGTCCTCTATGCAACTTTAAAACTTGATATACGCTTTCCATAAGGATTATACATCTTTTCTGGACTCTGTTTTAAATCTGTAAATTATAATAATTTATAATTTTTTTTCAGACACAGATGATCTATCCGGAGGACTAAGCACTGTGGGTGGGCACTTATCACCGATCATTGCGCGGTGCTGAGTTGTCTTGGAAAAGAAACTTCTTTTCTGCTTTTTCTTTTCTAGCCTGTGCTGCGGAATGTCAACCATTTCCAGCGCAACTAGTAGGTCTTCTTTTATATTTCTCTTGATATTAGATTAACTTTTTAGAGCCTTCTCCATGTCTCTAACCAATTGACCAGGTCAGTATAATATCTGCTCTTTGCTCAAATGCATCCATTCTCAGTTGCACGTTGGCACAACTACCTGTAATTTTAATGGTCACACCAGCCAGATGACCTACTAGTACGATCGAGCAGCCGGGAAACTCTATTAACTCAACAGAGCCAGATGCAGGTGACACTCGGGAATCTGCCTTAATTTTTTTAACTGTTTCCATTTCTTCTTTTTTTATGCTATAAGTGTTATAATGGTGGTACTAAGGAGGCTTACTAATTAGGGGGTGGGGGTTGGTGTCCTAAATCTCCCAATTATTCAAGCCCTCATACACAGCGGTGGTCTCGGCCGTTCCTCCCTCGCATTTCGTAGCGGGGTCCCATCCATTCTCCGTACGCTACTACTACAAAATGCGAGATTTGACGACGCTCTACCAATGTATGGGGCAGTCTCACATGATGGCTAGACTGGATTCCGCCCCCCCCCCCTAATATTGACGGGCTAGAAGTGTCATCTGGTTTTACGACTGTACCCTCCAGTAAGGGACCACACAAAAATATGAAGTGATTCATTCTGATCCAATCCCATCCTATAACCAATATGCACTACATCTGTGAGCATTTAAGTGGTGATATATGTTCGTCTGATTCATACGTGAGTTGTCCGTTTATAGATCCTCTCCTACATTCATAACCCGTCTGGAAAAAAACTCGTTTATATAGCTTCTGTAACGGATTGTTTATTAATATGCGCCATATATAAATTTATTGTTTAATAAATTATATCGTTATAGCTACATATTTATACAAGTCAATTATTATACAAGTTGATTGTATGTGTCTCCTAAATAAGAAATTATTTTTATATAAAGTGTAGATATAAATTTGTTTAGTTTGTTTTTTTTTTTTTATTTTCACTAAAGGACTTTAATTCAGTTGTGAACAAACAACGAATATAAAATTTTCGTCTGCTAATGATAAGGCGTGAATTAAATCAAATAAATCGGGATTTATTTGATTGATTGAGATCAGGAACCATTGGATAATAGCAAGAGTTAATAAAAAAGGGATAAATACATTGTTTTTGTCTTGAAATTCACTTGAAAATTAATATTATATTCGCGTGTTATCATATAAAAGATAGGTTGCTATGTTTCGTTAATATTTCATAAATATTGTCTTTATGTTCCGTAATGTTTCAATATGTCTCGGTAACTAATTGTTCCGGGAAAAGCGACTCACAATTTACCTTGCGTGTTCTGATTACGTTAAATTCATAAAACTCTGTGTATCACATAAGCAACCTGTAAAGAAAAATTTTAAGGCGAGAATGCAAGGAAAGAAATTTTTCTATTAAATGGGCTTTAATGTCTCGCGGGTTTACACGACGGGTGCGCTAAGGCGCGTCGAGCGCAGACCGAGGGTCGCCGAGGCGACGGCGCGCGCGGAGCTAGGGAAGAGAGAGAGAGAGAGAGAGAGAGAGAGAAAAGGGGCTGCCACTTACAGCGAGTCGGAGCTCGTTGATCCCGCAGCGCGTCCTCGTCCGACAGCAGCGCCTTTCTTCACCGGGAGCGGCGGTGACGTCGCCGTCCAGAAACCCCGGGATGGAGCGGTTATTCCGCGGAGACGGGGTCGGACGACAGTTCGTCCGCTCGGACTCGTCCTCGGCGCGTGTGCACTGCACACACCCACAATACCGTGGCACAACACGCGCGTCCGATCGGGTACACTCCCCGAAGAAGAGGTACGTGGTGAGGGAAAACACGTGGAGCACGAGGCGTGTTCCCGTATACAGTGGTCGGCATTCTCCCTTCCCCTTACCTCCCCAAGCCACGAGCCGCGCATAACCGTCGACTAGAGTATCGGCGAGTAGCCATAACCTACAGCACGACCCAAAGAGTGAGATGTACTCACAAAAGAAGTAATAGATAATAAATAAAAGGGACAAAGTGAGGTAAATGATAAATAATAAAGAAGAGATTTAGATAATGATAAATAAAATAACACAACTATGTTAGTAGTGATGATAATGAATAGTGATAGGAAAGATGAAAAAAGAGAATAATAAATAACACAGGACAAAAAAAAAGGAGGAAAACAATGAGTATAGTAGTAATGAATAGTGCTAAAACAAAGATAAACATATACAAATAATAATAGAAGGTAAAGTGAAGTAAAGATGAAATGATAAAGCGAGTAAAATAAAGATGAAATAAGAAATAAGAAGAACAAAGTGAATAGACATAAACATATTATAAGAATAAAGAATAATAAATAATACAGATAATAAGAAGGAAAAAATTTGTTATAGATAATAGACATAAGATAAATAATAAGAATAAATTATAAGAATGATTAATAAGAATAAAGAAGAAGTTAATAATAGACATAAACATATAATGAGAATAAATAATGAGAATAATTACAGATTAACGAGAAGAAAGAAGATAGTTAGAAAATAATAGACATAAGATAAATAATAAGAATAAAGAAGAAGTTAATAATAGACATAAGATTTAATAAGAATAGATAGTAAGAATAATTACAGAGAATAAGAATAAAGAAGAAGTTAATAGTAGACATAAATTATATAATGAGAATAAATAATAAGAATGATTAAAGGTAATAAGATTAAAGAAAATAGTTAGAAATAATCGACATAAAGAGATAATGAGAATAAATGATAGAAGATGATTATAAATAATAAGAATAAATTTAAGAATAAGAATATGGAAGATAATAGTATATAGAATGATATAGATAATAAGAGATAACAGAAATAAATTATGATAATAAATATACGGCTATTATAGAGAAAATAATAAGATAGTTGATGATAGATTATAGATATAGATGATAGTACATACAATTACATAGATAATACGAACTAATAGACGATTATAAATAATAGAAATAAAAAAGCTAATAAGGATAAATAACTTAAGATAATTAAGGACAATAGAGATAATATAGACAATAAGTAATAATTGTATACATAGAATAATAGAGTAGGTTAAGTGGAGTGATGCGAGTGAGATTTATGTTAAGTGGAGTGATGCGAGTGAGATTTATGTAAATGGAGTGATGCGAGTGAGATTTATGTAAATGTAGTGATGCGAATAAGAATGGATGTAAGTGCGGCTACTAGGCTAGCAGATCTAATCAGATCCTCGTAGGTTAGTATGAAGCGTTTAAATAAAATTAAGTTGTTATTATGGCTATGATGTACTTTGTTATGCATATTAAACTAATGATTATCGAGTGCTTGATTACAAGCCCAGTTTATAATTCTTCGATGGATTAACAAATCAAAGTGTTTAGTTATCCTAAATTAGCATACAAACTAATCAAACTCAATAAATAAATTTTCTTTGTCACAATCATATCAAAGTTAGTCCATTAGTCGAATTACCTTTATTTTATCATAAGTCAACATTACAATTAACAGTCATTATTGGCAGAAATTATTGTTAAAATTAGGCCGAACGCTTATTAGTATTGTACGCGCGAGGGCCGTGTTCGGCGCATCACGACCGCGATCGGCCGTCGTCGACCGCCCCCCCTTATCCCATCCTTCCTCCCTGTGAGGAGTGAGACGAGCGGGACTCCGCTGTCGGCCAGGGAACGAGTCGGTCGTCGAAGAGAGAGATAGAGAGAGGACGAGAGGTGGTAATAGTTGTAGAGGCCAGAGAGAGAGAGAAATATTAGAAGAGAAGGGCAGCGGAGGAGATTGGAAAAAGGAGTGAAGAAGTGAGTGTGGGAGCGTTATCGAAATTACGGAGAGGCAAGGAGACAGATTTGGGAGGTCGAAGGCAGTGCGGACATCGAAGGAGTGAGCTGGGGAGAGAAAGAGAAAGAGAGAGAGAGAAGACGACAGCAGGAGGGCCCAAGAAGACAAGAGAGTGAGGAGCGGAATCGAGAGCAGAGCAGAGTTGCGAGGAGCGAAGGGGACGACGAAGAGACTTAGAAGGAGCCACGTGACTGCCGAAGATCTTGGCACGTGAGTACTCCCCGCGGCAACAGCGAGCCGACCGTCAGCGGGGCGCCGCGCGTTTTTCTTCTCCCTTTCCTCTTGTCCTTTATCCTTGTCCCTTCCCCGTCATCCTCTCCAAATTCGGCGAGTGCGTCGGGACGCGGGTCGCGGTCGGGATGGGCCGAGCGGTTTTTTTTTTATGTATTTTTCCCTTTCTTTATTTCTTCGTTGTAATCGAGCAATTAAGGTTGAGTGAATGAAGGATTTTGTACGGAGGCTTATAAGTGATTCGTGTCTAGTTCCTTCCCGAAATCTCCCGTTTCATTATTATAGACCGGCGGAATCCCCTCCGAGGATTAAGGTAAGAGTGTGGAGCAATAAAATCATAAATTTAATTTTTTGTGTGTGCGCGACATCACCGGGATTGAAATAAATTTCGACTTTCGGAGAGCGGATCGTCGCATTACAATATTTAATGAGTGCCCGGGCAGCATTGCCAAACGCTCGCCTCCTTTTTCTTCTTACTCCTTCTTCATTTATATTTTCCGAACTCTATCCTTTTCATTCCATTTCTACGCACTTTCCCAGGCTCAAAAAATTGTCGGGAATTAGACGGATTGGCACTTTATGACAATTCGACCTGCCCTTTTTCTTTGTATACGTATATATCCATACGGCATAGTTACTGGACGCAACAAAGGTATGACTTTAAAACTATGTAAGAATTAAATGTAAAATTACGATTAGAATTACAAGTTTCTTGTTCGAATTACAATTGTTAAAAAATCTACTTTGAAAAAACTGCTCTTAAAAAGTAAAATTTTCTTGTTAAAATAACATCACATTATCATAAATTATAAAATATTTTTATAAACTTTTCGGAGGTTGAATAGTATTCAAATACAAAATATTATTCAAATAATCTCAATGCGACCAATTTTTTTTTTTTTTTTTTTTTTTTTTTTTTTTTTGTTATGTTATTTAACGTCGCTCTATTTATGCTTCCAAATATTGGTGCTAATCAGCGACGGAGGTCTACGATGTGTTTGTAAACAAAGCACATGTAAATTATTACAGCGGTGCTTGTGTCAATCGGCCGAGACCGGGATTTGAACTCGGATCACCAAGTTACTAGTTCTTCGCTCTAGCGATCGAGCCATCGTAGGCCTCTAATGCGACCAATTTAATAATAGTTTTGTATTGTATTTTTTTAATTAGGTGATGATTTCCAGAAGTGTTTCATAGAATAAGTTTTTAAAATTAATTCCCATTATTTACTAATAATTTTTTTATAATATCTATCTACTCTTTACTGCGTGAAGATTTTTATTTTTAAATTTTTACAGAAATTTAATTTTATATTCTTTAGCAGAGGATTTGTATTGTTGAATTATTATATTGTATTTGCATTATTATATTACTGACAGGTAAATCTATTTCCCTTTTGAATTAACATAAATGAGATTGTAACTATATTTTATATTATCCGCTTTACTCGAGTATATTGAAAAATTATTTATTTATGTTTTATAGAATGCTTACGATAAATATTATGGTCAAAATTCGAGGATATCATAAGATCACCACAGAATTCTGTTTCTCTAAATTATCTGGTGAAATACGAAAAATTTGAAAAACGATTATGAAGAAAAGTTGTAGATCTCATAAAAAGACATAGAATATTTCTTATTCTATACATTTTTCTATACCAACAGAATTTCTCAACAAAAATATATTCATACTAATAGAGATTATGGAATAGGCAATAAGAATATTACGGTTTTTTATAAAGAAAAAATAAATAAACTAAGTTATATTAGGTTGTCAAATATATCCCTTCCGCTTTTTTGCTCTTCATTCAATGCTTTATAAAAAATGTTGCAGTGGTCGGATTTACTTCAAAGATGCGCCGTGTTGTTCGATACTCTGTTTCCATCTAGATGGAAACTTCATAATACCCCTCTCGTAGAAACCCCTCTCCTTATTTGCAAAGAACTCGGACAGACACTTTTCACAAGCCTCTTTGGAGTCCAACTTTACACCACTAAGGGCGTTCTACATGGACAGGAACAGGTGGTAATCACTTGGCGCTATGTTGGGGCTATATGGTGGATGCGATAAAACCTCCCATCCGAACTCTTGTAGCTTCTGACGAGTCATCAGTGTAGTATGTGGTCTGGCGTTGTCCTGGTGGAATACTACACCCTTCCTGTTGGCTAATTGTGGACGCGTCTGGTCGATAGCCTGCTTCAAGCGGTCCAGTTATTCACAGTAGATGGCAGAATTAAGCGTCTGGCCATATGGGAGCAGCTCATAGTGGATAATTCCCTTCCAGTCTCACCAAACACACAGCAAAACCTTCTTGGCCATCAATCTCGGCTTGGCCATTGTTTGGGATGGTCGACCAGTCTGAAACAACGACCGTTTTCGCTTGATATCATCGCCAATCACCATCCGCTTCAAAAATGGGTCGAGTTCGTTCCATTTCAACAGCACATCGAAGGTGTTGATTTATTCAGCACAGTCGACATAAGTACAATTTTTAATTCTAATATATAAACTAAGAAATAAGTATTTTGATGAAATTTTGAACTTTTATTTGAAATATTTAGTGGAGTTTTTAGTATTTTACATAAGAAGCTGGAAAAGAATATTTTACTCAGTTTTAATGTGATTTATTATAAAAATGGAATTATCTTTAACTTTTGCTATCACATATGTAATTAGAATCCTAAAAAACGTACATGTACAAATTTTAATGAAAACCGGGTTAGTCGAGTAATTGAAAATTTGACAGCTCTTTGCTGTAAGAGATTTGCTGAATTTTTATATTTGCCAGTTTTCCTTAAATTTGCCGCAGGTTCTGAAAGCGTTTGCTGCTTGCTAGTTGCTGCTAGGATATATGTATTATACATGTGGCAATAAAATTTGTTTTCTGTCGTTGCCAGTAGCAGCTGTTCATCTTTTATTGCACCCTGCTACCAGCCTATTGCTTCGCCAGGCCTTCTCCCCGAACGTGATGAAGACAGTTGTCGTCTCAGTCCACTTCGATCGCATGAACTTGAAAAGCAACATCTGGAAAATCGTACGAAAAGGTCAGTACCTTGTTTTGGCCCCCAGAGGCCCTCGTTTTGAGTCGAATATTTTTCTGCAGTCTCGCTCACAAGCGTCGGCCATCTCCCCTTATTATCTCTGGTATAATTAGAAGAATGAATGTCTGATTCCCATCATACCTCATTTATTCTTATTTGTCCAAATCCTATGTAAATGTTTTTATTTTCTCTTTTTCTACTCATCCAACGCTATTTAACCACTTTTGTCTATTTTGTCTCTCTCGATTAGGTCATTTTCTATTTTATGTAATTTCAGTGTTGTATAAATCTGACCTCCTTTTGATTATTATCTCTAATGGCCTCATTTCATCTAATCAATTGTATTATTCTGTGTCTGTTTTACGATTTCTCGAATTCTTTCTTTTAAATATTTACTAATAGTTTTAGCTTCTTTTACTGTAACATTTCCTCGTTGTATCTCTGTCTCACTCTCTGTTGATCGGATGATAAAATCAGATAAGATACGATATAGATAAGATACACTTCTAGATATCATAATATCTAGACAATCTCACCCGAATTGACTAATGGTATACAAACAGCTATAGAAGCAAAGAACAGGCTACTGTCATCCACTTAAATTAAATAGGCAAATTAAATAATGTAAAAGAAAGGAGGTATCATTATGTCGCTTCTATTTCTTCCTCTTTTATTATGCTACTGAGAAACAGCCAGTAAGTATAACTGGAGTCTTATTTGCCTTTATTGTCTACTATTTTATAAGCTATTTCCATATGAAGCCATTTTGATATGTAGTTTCAAAAATTTTATTTCTGCCAGTTGGTTGTTCCAAATAAAAGTTATTACATGGAGGCTAAATTGTTTCACAAGGCTTTATAATAAATATGTAAATATTCGACGGGAATCGACAAAGTTGATTCGCTACTCCTCTGGTTGATGCAATGTATTAACTTTTTCACTAGGCAGCGATCACCTCTATCCTGAGGTTCATTATCTATGAAGAAAAGCCGGGGATAATTATATTTACTGCATGCTAGCTAGCACGCACAATCATTCTTATTTTTTTTGTGAATCTTTTCGCCTAATCTGACATGTATTTCGTTATTGATGATTGTATGCATTCGAGGAAGTACGCGCCTTCCCACGGATGCACAGACTTAAACCACGTTAGTATAATCCTGTGAGGTCAATCAAAAGGATCAAAGTATCACAAAAATTATTGGATCTATAAGTAAATCTCCAGAGTTTGTGAAAAGATGACATGATCAGTGGATCTCGGGCAGAAATGAAATGTTAGACCTTCTGCATTATATTTGTAGGTTGTCTATCTATCAACAAGTTTGCAGCATTATATTTTAGTATTTCTTTCGGTTTAGTCATTTCATCCTATTGTCACTGGTGATGAAAAATTCACTTATTATGACAACCTTAAACGTAGAAAATCGTATATAAAGCCCGGCGAGCCCGTCCGCTCCATTGGTGGGGAAACGAAATATTCACGTAAATAAGATCATGCTCTGCATATGGTGGACGATTGTATCGAACCCAGCTTATTCATTTCAAATGAAGATTATAGGAAAAACGGCTACAATATAAGATCAGACATGAGTTCGTCATTTTTGATCACGTTAAAGCTCGACTACATGTTGCGATTTCGGTCAAAAACTATTTGCAGAATAGTGGATGGAAAATTCGGCCTCACCCTCCTTACAGTCTAAATTTGACACCATCTGACTACCACGTGTTTCGATCAATGCAGAACGCTCTTACGGGAATACGCTTCAGTTTAGTAGAGGGAATAAAAATTGGATTGATTCGTACTTGTGTTCGAAAGACGAGAAATTTTTTTGGTCCGGAATTCATGAATTGCTAGATAGATGGAAAAAAGTTATAGTTTTCGAAGGACGATACTTTGAGTAAAGGATATGTAACCATGTTTTCAGAAAAAACTTATTTTTCGGACAAAATCAAAACCAACAGTATATTGTTAAAATAATTTTATTTTATGATAGAAATTAATAGATTTTAGTAATATGAATCAAAAAAGAATCTAAAATGACTTAAAACTAAGAACGACTTCAAATAAGTAGAGAGTTAATTAATATCTCATTATAATTATATTTTTGCAAATATATTATAAAATATATAAACTATGAAAAATTATAAGAATAAAACTTCGACTTCAAGGATGTGTAGCGAAACGATTTATGAAATGAAAAGAGAAAAATATGTACGAGGTCAGAGAATTAAGTAATGTGATCGATTTTATTTCTCGGCCTATGGTAGCACTGTGAACCTGTAATTCCGCCAACGTGATAGTAGATCCTTCCCTATTGATTGAGACCTTTCATTTCTTCGCCAGCTGTTTAGTGTTTTGCAACAACGCGCGAGTAGTGCATGTCACTAAAATGGAACAGAGAAATTTAGAGCAATGGTGCACCATAACATTTTATGAGAAACTCGGTGAAACTGCGACAGAAACTTATGAAAAAGAGGTTATAGCGATGCCCTGAGTCGTGGTCACATGCTTCAGTGGCATGCCGATTTTAAAAAAGACCGTGAGAGCGTCAAAGGCCAAAGAAGGTGAGAATGAGCAAGTCCAAAGTGAAAATCGTGTTCATTTGCTTCTTCGACAGCAAAGGGATGGTTTACAAAGAGTTTGTACTACCTGGACAAACCATAAATCAAGTATTCTACCGCAATGTGTTAAAAAAATTAAGAAAAAAATGTGCTCAGAGTGCGTCCAGAGATCGTGAAGACTTGGGTTCTCATCACGACAATGCTCCCTGTCACAGAGCGTTAACTGTCTCTCAGTTTTTAGCATCCCCATTTGAAAAAATACGTCAAAGATCGACATTTTGGCTCCGTTGAAGACATCCAAGTATCTGTGATGAGGGTACTCGGAGAGGGTCCACAAGAAGTGTTTCAGAATTATTACGAAAACTGGAAAGCACGCAGGAATAAGTGTATAGATGCGGGAGATGACTACTTTGAAGAGGATCGCAGCGATGTATCTTCATTTTTAAATATACTTGATTTTTTAATTTTGTTGCATTACTTCATTGTCTGACCTCGTATAAGTACCCAACAGAACTCTTCGTAGATATAAGTCTTTTAATCTAAGATGAATGAAACAGATTTATTAGTTTATGTAAAATAAGTACGTAGAAATATTAATTTTGATATTGATTTTTCTCATTGAATTTACTTTATCAACACTCGAAATGATTCTTTATCCATGAGACTTACTGAAACTACTCTAATCTTTTTAATACGTGTTAAGATTTCGTAAAATATTTTCACGTATCGTTCAAATGTTCATACTATTCAGAAATCATTGCTCAGGTGAATAAACAGCGGTAATATCCTTGTATTTCACTGGATGAATTGAAATAAAGATATTATTCATATGATATTTATCATAAATCTAAAAGTGATTATTTTTTCTAATATATTTTTCAGGATTGGGGTGGAATGTTTCAAACATTACTTTACATTCGACCAATATGATAGGAAATATTAATTATCATCTCAAGTTTTTGATTCCTTACGCAAATAAAAATTTACACTGTGAGGTGTTATTTAATCCATTACATCCAGAAATTGGGCCTGACTTTATTTTAGACGAAGAAAATAATGTGCAATATGAAAGTGTAGAAAATTTATTAACATCCTTAACTAGTCTTCATCTATGGAGTTTTACTATCGATACTTCATTATTAGATATTATTATAAATTTTTTGAATTTGTACAAAGAAAACCAGGTATTTTTTATTATTGATCATACATTAAGCAAACGTTAAGATATATGTTTTACATATCTATTCTACATCTAGATAACATTACTAAAAATGTGTGATAAAAACATAGTATCCAGCTATAACTTATTAACAGAAAAACTGCAGTCACGGAATGTAGAAGTTGCTTGTATTCAAACTACCCATGTAATGGAAATAAACTTTGTAATAAATATAAGTCCAGATTTCTCGCATTTGTGGTTTAATAAATTAATAAATAACAAAGTATTATTATTTATTAATTATGATACTACATCAAATAAATATGTGAAAACAGATTTATATTTATCAGATGCAATACAAAATTTATTTGATGAGTCACAATCTTTATCTACACTTCATCCAACGAATTCCAATGATTTGGTGGATTATGCTAATTCTATGAAGCAACAAATAAAAGAAAAGGTAATTCTAATTAATATTATTATATTGTATCATTACATTTGTAAATTATTATATTGAAAACTTATTGTAATAAGATATCTTTATAAACAATATAATATATCACTTATTATTGAATGTACATAAATAATTATCACTATGTTAGTATCCTAAATCCTTCTATTATATATGAACTAAATAAGGTTAGTTTTTAAATTGATAAATATTTTTATCGGTCGTACAGTCTGTATAATATCATATATTAGTTAAAATAATTTCAGTCAGACCATCCTTGTTTATGATCACC
Organism: Sycobia sp. Sy_11; assembly: GCA_018907035.1. Classification (NCBI taxonomy): domain Eukaryota; kingdom Metazoa; phylum Arthropoda; class Insecta; order Hymenoptera; family Epichrysomallidae; genus Sycobia; species Sycobia sp. Sy_11. Next base: position 1,916,491 of record JACCIC010000070.1, on the reverse strand, counting down.
CCCGTAGAATCTAAAATAAAACTTATTACTATAATAAATTATATCAGAAAATTAAAACTAAAAATAAAATAAAATTAATAATAAAATAAAAATAAAAATAAAAATACAATAATAAGTAAAAAAAAAGAATAAAAGTACTTATTCTATGTTAGTAAAGGACAACCTGACTACCCCCCACCACCTTAAATTTAGGATCACCTTCTTGTTCGACGTTTCGAACCTACGGTTCATCCACAGGAACTAAACTAAAATAAAAAATGCAGGATGCTACTTTATATACCCCTTCCTCACTTTAAATTTATTAATATAACATTTATAGGACCCCTCTTTTTTCCTTCAACTTAAATGCGAAATACAAATTCTATATTAATAAGGAATGATAAGTGTTGTCCAATTTAAAACAATTGAATTGTACTTCTGTCGACTGCCCATATACAAATTAATAAATATTTTTTATTGGTCTTACAGTCCAATCAATTTCAACCAAAAATAAAATAAAATAAAAATAAAAACTAAAAAATAAAAAATAAAAATAATAATAAAAAAAAAAATAAAAAATAAAAAATAAGAAATACAAATAATAAATAATAAAAATAAAAAATAAAAATTAAAAATAAAAATTAAATTAAAAATTAAATTAAAATGATAATGACAGTCAGACTGTCCTTGTTTATATTCACCCCCGTAGACTAATCTGAAAATAAAATATTAGCTGAAAAAATTCTTTGTTAGTAAAGTGCAGTCTGACTGTCCCCAACACCCTTACCTAATTGAAGACTTGTCCAACGTTTCGAGCTCGCTACGGCTCCTCATCAGGGACTAAACTAAACCTTATATTCTAATTTATATATACCTTAACCCTACCAGCAAATGTAATAAATTAAATCTAAATTCCCCTTCTACACAAATTGTTCAAAACCAATCCATTGAATAAGGAATGATAAACACTGTCCAATTTACTAGACTCTAACATTAAATTCACATTATTTCAATTCCTGGAAATGTGAATACTTTCAAGACTCTCCCTTTTATACTTATTATTAATACCATGTTCCAAAATATCCACATTCACAAAATGAAAAGAATGTAAAAACTTTAAACAATGCTCTTTTAAACCAGAAGTAATATGTGAGCTACGTAAACTATATTTATGCTCATAAATTCTCTTTTTTAAATATCTACCTGTTTGTCCAATATAGTATTTATCACAATCCATGCAATTAATCTTGTAAACAACTCCTGATTTTAAGCATAAATCATCCTTATCTTTGCAATTATTAAACAATCTACTTAAATTATTGCGATTTTTAAAGAAAATTTGAATGTTATATTTCCGAAAATTTCTTTTTATTCTTTCAGATAATCCTCGAACATATGGTAAGACAATAATTTTGCCTCCGTTAAAATCAATTCCTGCACTATGTCTATTTTCGGTATTATAAATTTCAAACAATCTCTCAGCAATCAATCTATTAATAAATTGAATTGGATAGCCATTATTAATAAAAGTCTCTCTTACTATCTGTAAATTATTTTGTCTAAAATCTTTATGTGCCGCTTCTAATTGCCGCTTTAACTACTGCCGAACTAGATTGCAGCACGTCCTGTAGTCATATGGCTGGTTCAGTAACATGCATTTAATCAAGAAATTTCTCTATCAATGAGTAAAAATTCATTAATTTTATGCTCCAATCTAAAGCATATAATATCTCCACAAGTGTATGCTCTTTCTGTGATTTACTTCTTATTTTGCTAGGTACAGAAACGTCAATAACAATTTAGAACAATTTATGTCAAGCAATAAGTGATATTTTATTCAAATTTAATTCACTTTAAATTGCCTGTCTATGTCAAATCACTGCTGAGAGTCTTATGAATAATTTTAAAAGTAGCTTACTGCAAGCTTGTGAAAAAGTTTATGTTGTATCTACAACTTTGGCCCGTGTTTCAACTACATGCCTTGAAAGTATATAAATGCATACTTTTGTTAATATTATGTCTGAGAATGAGCATCTAATTTCGGCATACAATACTTGGAATTTCTACAAACGAAGTGCCTTCTCTGGGATTCACTCTCAATATAAATAATTACGTAATTCTGTGAAATCAGTAATTATCAATGCCAAATATAACTTTTACAGAAAGAAGTTTCTAAATTCTAATGATGCTACTCAAATGTGAAAAACTTCGTAAGATTAGAATTTTACATTCTACTGAAATCCAGTAAATGCCTGCTTATTCGGATCAATTTAATAAATTGATTGTGAGTTTTGGTTATTCTACTCCATCAGAATTCTAATTTTTTACTACAATACTTGTAGTCCTGATGGCATTCACATCTCATACATTAAGGATTAGCTGACAATTATTCTGCGACCACTGTAGTATATTTTTGAAACATGCATCCAATCGGGACATTTTTCTTCTCATTAGAAAAATTCTTACGTGCGTCCGATCCCTAAAAATAAGCATCTATGTCAACTTTGCGATTTTAGACCGATTCCATTACTTTGTTCTGTATCTAAGATTGTGAAATATAGACTTACAATAGATTTCTACATACCTAGTTAGATGCTAATGAGTCACTCAACAGCTTTCAATTTGGTTTTAGAAAGGCTTATAGCACATATACAGCACTCATTAGACCTATTGATGTTCTCAGAATATCCTTTAATCAAGAAGAAATAACACTTATATTGTATAGTTGTAGCACTTGACATTTCTAAAGCTTTTGAACTTGGTAATATTAACTTATTTATGGAAAAACTGTACTCTATGGATGTTTCGATGTTCTATCCTTTCTTTCTTTTCGCTCCAAGACAGTTCTTTTTCCTGACGGGTGAAAGTCGCAGCCACAGTCTAAGCTCCGTAGCGTGTCTCGGGTAGCTTTCTAGGTATTACACGCTTTTCACTTTTCTCCAATAATCTATCGCAAGTTTTGAACAATAATAAATAATTTAAAAACAATAAATAATTTAAATACAATGTAATTTGCGCGAGACTATATGCTCATCGCACGTCGATAAACTTGAAATGATCATCAAATTGAAAAAGATTTGCAGGAGTGCGAAGTATGCAGATTCTCCACCCCTCAAATTGTAACTAATACAAAGTGATTGTGAAGGAGGTGAAGCGAAGGATGAAGAAAAAAACAGATATAATGTACTGCCACTTGCATAAACTGCGATGCAGATGAGATGCCCGCAGGTTGATCACGCGGAGTTGCGATAGCCGATACTGGAGGTGGCGGCAGGAAGTTATCGGTCCGCTGAGGTAGTCCTCAGGAGAGGCAACTGATCCGCATTGTTCTCTTGGCTGGCACTGGCGTGTGCGCCGGTAACGCAAGCACGCAGAGCTGATCCAAGACGTGGTAGCGCTCTTGTAAGAGCACGAGAAAGCTCAGTACCGTCAAAAGCAAACTATTTTCACTAGGCAGTTAGTTACCAATGTCTCGTGTTACGGCTCTTGGTCACTCGGCACCAAGCATGATACTAATTCGCGCGCGGTGTAAATCACCTCTTCCCCTCTCTAGCTATCTGTTATGAAGGGGAGGAAACGGGAAAATGACGAAATAAGGATAACTCCAATTTCGAATTAACAGTAACAATTTTGTATTTATTTAACATTACATTAAGCATTAATATAATTTACGTAGCGTGGCGACGGCAATTATCTAGAAGTGGGTTCCGAGCGGAGGGGGATCACGGATGGTTGGAAAAAGGGGCACCACGCGTACTGTCCATACTACCGGACACGCGGCGGCCGTATAGCGATGGTGCGCACTTATGTAGGGACATGCACTTTAACTAGATATAAAATAGAGAATCTAGTGCCGAGGCGTCGACTGTGCTGTAGCCGCCTCAAGTACGAGACGTCTCGTTCAGGGCTTCTTTTCTTACTCGAGTAAAAGCTGCGGGAAGAAGTCCAGTTGTCTCAAAAGACCTCTCTGTTCGTCCACTGGGACGATAGTATTTTCGTCAGACATCGACGCCTCACTTCGCGATGGAACAATAGGAGCTTTGTAGGTTGATTGGCTGATACGGCACAAGAGCAGGAGTTATTTTGGATGATGCTCCGTTAGAAAAAGTTTATGTCCTACGACAGCTGGGCGGGAAAGAGAGCGAAGTTTTTCTTTCTTTTCTTCTCGCTCGCCACGCACTCTCGCAGCTCGCACTTCGCGTATTTTCGCCTACGCGCGCGAAAATTGGGTTTACGCCGATACAGACCAGTAAAATGGCCGGTCTCAAACAAACGTATGAGGAGCGTTTGCTCTTGCCTGAGTTCTTTACGTGTCTGTGTTCAGGATCGTCAGGTCAGATAACTGTTGGGAATGGAGCTTCGAATGTGTGGAAATCGGAAGCGCTCGAAACAAATTCTTCATGTTATTCAGAGTAGGAATATGAAACTTTACTTTTACTGTGACCGTCGGTGGTTTCTGGGGGTCGTCGTTACTAGGCGGTGGCTCTGTATAATGCTAAATAAATATTCACCAAAGTACAAGAAAAATGGTTGATGCAACTTGTACCGTTCATCCGGTGTTTCTGCACACCGAACGGTTGTCTTTTCTATTTTCTACACGGAAGGGGGGGTGCGGTACTGGGTGGATGATTATCTAGGTCATCGAGGAAGAGTACACTCGTGTCTAGTCACAAAATTAAAAACGATTCGTCATCGGTCTGTTTTTGCAACCTTTGCTGGTCATGGTCCAATATAGGACCATAGTTCCATATGGCGGTCATGTGTGGAGAATCGGTAACGTCCGTGGCGATTATTGTCGCGTTCCCTGTATCGATTGTTTCTTTAGTTGTTCGGGGAGCCTTGTCTTAAAGGGTAGAAGCCGACTCCGATAGCCTTTTTCGTGAGGCGTTTTCCGAGTCCTTTTTGTTCGGGCCGCAGCGCGTACACATGACCGTTGTGACGCTATCTTCGCTACAGTTGTAACAGAAGATGCGCTTTCTTTCTGGGCATCGGTTGGCCCAATGGCCTGGTATACTGTAGATCCAGCACGGCCGATTATCTTACCGAAATTGTCTTGTTTGGTGCGAGATGATGGTGACGTTTTGAGAGAGGCTGATGGTGGTACTGGTTATATTTCGCAGGAAAGGGCTCCTAAGCTTGTATCGAGACTCACTTGTTGATCTTAATCGTGGCCGGGGAGGTGTTACGGGACGAAATCTGGGAGAGGGTCTTCTGTTCCTTGTTTCCTTTGGATCTTTTTTTAATTCCTCTTGTAGGTGTCTGGGTATTGGACTTTGATTCTCGTCTCTATTTCGCCTTCTTGGCGACGAGCTAGTGCCACGTTCTTTCTTGGACGTCAATATTGACGTTGGCGGTTCAGCTAATCTGACCCGCTTTGATTGCTCCTCGTGAATGCTACTAATCTTGACGGTTTGGTCGTTCTTCTAGACGATGGACTGGCTGCGCTGCTCACCAGACAGTTGTCTGCTGCTGCTGTCTCCTTATAACAACGGGTTATATCCCTTTTGAGGTCAATCTGCTGACCCAATATCTTTAACCCGTCTATTGAGTCGAAGTCCGATCTATCAATTTTGTCGATAAAAGTATGATTGCTTGATTAAAGGTCCTTCTGGTGGTATCGGTGACGACACCTTTCCTAGTAGCGACCTTGTGTCCTATCTCTAGAGTTCTTCCTCTAATCTTAAGGTATAGTCGATAGGCCTAAACTGTTGTCTGAGCGCTGCCTTCAAGCGCTCTATGGTTTGCCACCTTTTGTGGATACACCTAGTATTAGTTTCAATATATCCGTCGAAGGGATATCTAAAGTTTCAGGAGTCTCTTTTAATCTTTATATAAATTCTTAAACATCTTCTTGAGGCGCTCCTGAATACTTCACATTCCACTGCCTCAGCAGTGGGCCAGCTAGTATCTTTTTGAGGTACGACCTGCTTTGCTGCCAGATTTGTGAATTCGGAATTCCGTTTGATATAAGCGGCAACGGTAGTGCAGGGCATTCGGTTGGCTTGCTATTGTTAGGATCTGTGACGATAGGTGATCCTTGTTGTAGTTGTTGTATGTTAGTAGCATACTGCTGCATCTTAAGTTATGGGGATCGTTCGGTGGTCCTAATAGGCCGAGGATGGGCGGAAAAATCGATTTTCCTCGTCGTGAGTTTCGAGGTGGGGATGTGTGCTCATGACATCTTTTGTCTCTGCATACTAATTGTCGCTGTTTCCATCGAGTGGAGTCGTATCATGAGGGGTGTCAAGGTTGACTCCTAAGACCTCTCTCCACATGGATTTTCCGGCTTATTTCCTGGGCCGCTTCGTGGACAGTTCTTTATCGTCATGTTTCGTTCGCCGCAGTTATAACAGAATTGGTGTTTTCTGTCAATGCACTCATCTGCCTAGTTTCCCGACTGTTTATAGGTCCAGCAAGGTCTTGTGTCTTCATCTTGTTGTTTGCCTTCATTGTTTTAATAATTTGTCGTGACGAACGGTAATCGTCGCGATCGCGTCTATACTCGCTCCGTGTAACTGGTGATTGCCACCCATTGCAGTAGCTCTAGTTCTTTCAGTTACCCTGTGTGTAATCGCTGATAAGTGTGTAATCGATTGATATTCACGATCGGGCGTTTGTTGTCGAGGCCGTCGATTGAAGTCGTGATAATCACGCTCGCTGGTTTGATACCAAAAGAGGATCTGAGAGGTGAAACCGGTTGAGGAATATTTGGGACCTGGGGGTGATTTGTGTTTATTGCGTGAGGATGATGGGGACTGATATCGAGGAGATAGCGGAAGATTGCGGTATCTGGATTGCGTGTTTCCTCTTTCTTCCATTTTTCGTGGGGATGGGCTACTGGGGTTTTAGGGTGTTGGACTGTGGTTCGTCGCTCGTTCCTTTTTCGATTTCTCTTGCCACTCATTCACTCGGCGTGAACTATTACAGTTCGCGAATGCGGTATTCGCGATCACCCGTGAACACTCGCGGTTTTAAGCGAACTCTTAAATACGCGACCGCCACATCGGCGGTCAGAAATTACATAAAAGGAATAAATCAAATCTATTGTATCAATTGTTCTTCTTCTTCTTGACCTATTATATATTCTCTAAAAGATGGACACTATCTATATGGGTTCGATTTGATAGGGACTATGTATGTGGCTCGTCGAGGGCCTGTTTTCACTAACAGGTTTTTTTTTTCAAAAACCTTAATTTTACTCCAACTCTCTTGGAATTGATTGCCACTATAGATACGGTTTTTCTGAACAATATACACTTTTCAGAATCAAGAAATTCGATTCTCTACTATCGTTTATAGGTTTCACAGAAATCTGCATATATTACATATGCATGCAGCGTATCAGCTGTCAGCCGTTGCTGCTCAATTGTAGGCTTGGGGACTATGAGTTTAATATGAAATCGTTCTTTACTTCTAGTTGATCATACAAGTAATAAAAGGACAGTAATGCCAGTAACTTCCTCAAGCTAGTGAGTTGAACGACATGAACAAGGGACGGTAGTTTTCAGCATGACAACGCTCAGTCACATGTTGCAAAAATCATAAAGGAAACGTTAGAAACACTGAATTGGGACATTCTACCCCAGCCAACGTATTCACCAGACATTGCTCTTTCAAACTACCACCTATTCCGGTCGATGACTCATAGTCTGGCTGAGCAGCACTTGACTTCTTGAGGAATTGAAGAAATGAATCGATTCGTGGATCGCCTTAAAAAACATTTTCATTGCATGTCCTGTCAGTGTCTGGTGCAAGTAGTGGTACTACTGCACATGTTTAGGTGCAGCTCTTCAATATGGCCGCACATCGTGTCTATCTACCAAGTGCACACGAACTCCGTAAGCCCTGCACTTATTATTTTTCCATATCGCTTTCTGACCAAGACACGTACTCGACTGTGGGCAATCTGTATGGGACAATGTTCTTATGATTTATTATCGAGCTCCGCGTATTATTTCGTGCTCATTTTTTTCTCGCAGCGCAGTCGCGGGGGGATACAATAGTTTACTGTGCGCAACTCGAGCTTGTCGCTTTAGCACTACTTCTACCGGTGAGTCCTACGTGTGGGCGTCAATTGCAACCTGGTTTTATCACATACTTACGTATCACATAGATCTCAGGCCTTTTGTCGGCGGAGTTAAAGGTCTGAACGAAGAGGAAAGAAGAAAATAACGAAATAAGGAAAATTCCAATTTCGAACTATCAGTAACAATTTCGCATTCATTTAACATTACACAATCAATTAATATAATTCATGCCCCTCTGCGGCCGGAGGGGGAGCAATCATGGCCGGAAGGGGAAACAGCAGCGCGACGCGTACTGTCCATACTACGGAGCACGTGGCGGCCGTATAACGATGGTGTGCACTTATGCTGCGACGCTCACTTTAATTACATATAAAATAAGGGGGCTACTTGCCGTGGTGGCGATTGTGATGTAGCTTCCTCTCATTCTTCCTTCCTTCTATCTCTCTCTATTTCTTTTTCTATCTCTAGCACACTGACGACCGAACCATGGCCGCACTCGAGTACGAGTTACGGGGACAAACCCACTTATCTCAGGAGACCTCTCTGCTCACCTACCGGGACGATGGTACTTTTGTCAGGACGTCAACGACTCACTTCGAGATGAAATAGTAGGTGCACCGGAGGTGGTCTGGCTGATGCGACACAAGAGTAGGCGTTACTTCGGATGTCTTTTTGCGTTAGAAAGCCTACGGTCTTACGGCACCTGGGCAGGCATGAGAGTGAACTTTTTCTTCCTCTTCTTCTCACTCTCGCGGCTCAGATTTCACGCATTCTCGCGTACGCGCGCGAACACTCCGTTTACGCCGTTACAGATCGGCATAATGGCCAGTCATAATATATATATATATATATATATATATATATATATATATATATATATATTGTAACTGCATAGATGCAGCTACTCTTACTTTGTAAGGAAGTGTTTGTATATACGTGTGTCTGTGCATGTTTACCACGTCATGCACACGTTAGATTCACCGGCTGCCGAAATGGGGAATGGGAAAGCGGATAGGGGGTGCTAAATAAATAATAGGTTGTTCGATTATAATTAAGACATCTATTACACTAATACATATGCACTGTAACGGAGTGCTATAGCTCGCGGACTGATCACTTCTAGCAAGTTCCACTATCGTTCACCGGGAACTATAGGAGAGAAACACGGTACTCGAGATGGAAACATGTAATCGCGATTCATTTCGATGACGTATGCTTGTAGTGCGCAGAAGTTATATCTGGAAAAAAGTACGGAAAATAGGTTACCTGCGATGAGTGGTTTGTTTCGTTTACAAAAGGGTTCTTGTTAATTAAAACCCGCTGGTGTTTTACATGAGTTGTAGATTTTTCGATATAAATCAAAGTTTTCTATATGGATAGTACTATTTTTTTTGTATTGTAGGGGGAAAACACAGGGACACGATAGGGGGAAACGCGGAATAATATTCTTTGGGGCCATTTATATATCGTTACTGGTCGGATCAGTTTTCTACTTGCTCAAGTAGACTGTTGTGCCTCGTATGTAAATTACGACCAGTTGCAGACCTCCTACTGCACCAGCTACTTTCTGTAGCGTATGGGCTACAGTGGGGTGTTCGCTTTTCTGGTGCACATCTGCCTCTTCTGCCACTTCTTCATTTAACACCTGACTGGTATTTTAAAGGGGTTAAATCTTTTCAACCGGGGCTCTTTATGGCTGGCTAGGGATTTTTTTTGGTGCGTCAGGGTATGAGGAGACTCTTCGTTTCTGCTGGCCTTTTCGTCGCCGGCTGGTTGTACTTGCATTGTACAATAATCCTTTTACTAATTTCTGTGTTTTGAGTGTCTTGGGGTTTGGGGCGAGTTTTCCACCGACTCGCCTTTTGCGTTGCGACCGAGCGCATGAAGGCGCAGCGGTCGCCGCGGTACAGATAGACCTCACGTTTAGTAGGACTTCAACACCTTCCAAAAGCAATATCGGTAAGCTAAGTCAACTTCTCAAAGTCTATAGTTCGATATTCTCACAAGGAAGAAGAAAAAACGTATTTAGCAGCAGTCTAGTAGAACTCTGAAAATCACTGGAAAATCTTTGCACAATCTCTGGAGAATCTTGATCTGATCATACACAATGGGGACAGCTGGTTCCTTTGCGGGTGGCCTGTTGGGGTGGGATTTCCGGCGTAAATTAGGGCCAGGTACAGTAGGGGAGAAATGGATCTTATCTGTCTACCAGATGTATAGGGGATTGCATCTCGCAGATTTCTATGAACCACTATTCTTCTTCTAGATGCATCCAATGGTCCCGTTTTACGAGAGTCGTCGTCTATCTTTATCTTTTCCCCGTGGTCCTCATACCTGTGCATAAACGGGTTGTAGAACCAGTCGGTCTCTTTTTCTATTCGTCTTTCTTTTGACTTTCTTCTTTCTTCTTCTGCCTTAATATCTTCTTTTTCATTTTATTAGCGCCGTGGTATCCTTCTACTAAGGGTCAGTTGCACATGTCCATTGCATCTTCTCATGTTGTCGTTGATATAATGGTAGCTTTACATCGTTCATAACGAACCTCTTCTGTTACTTCTGATGTGGTAATAGTGTTAGGTCTTCCCGGACGAACCTCTTCTATTGTTTCTGATGTTGTTACGGTAGTTTTAAGTCTTTTTGGACGCTCCTCTTTTATTGTTTCTCCGTGGCTTCTTACGTCGTTAGCGATAGAGATTAATGGGGGGAGAATCATCGCACTGCCGCTGTGCGGGTGGTTCGTTCAGGGGGGGGGGTGAAATGGTTTGGGGAACATCGGGGACCTGGGGGTGATTGGCATCTATTGCGTGTGGATGTTGAGGACTGATATCTAAGTGATGGTGGGGTATCGCAGTATCTAGGTGGCGTGTTTCTTCTTTCTTCGATTTTTCTTGGCAACGGGTTCCTGGTATTTCGTGGTGCCAGACTGTAGTTTCCCCTTGGTTCTTGTCGATAATTACATTGCGGTGATTCATCGTTTTCACGTCTAGCTGGTTTCGACGCTGTCGGTCGACGTATCGATTATTGTCACTGTCTTTTTAGCCATCATTGGCTTATCACTTTCGATGACTGGTAACCGGGCCTGCTTGCTCGTTCTCTGTGATGGTATGTAATCTGCAGTACTTACCGTGCAGTCCTCTTCCGGTGGCGGTTCTTTGTAACGCCGTGTGAGTTCTTTCTTTAACGCAATCTGCTGCCCCATCAGCTGGAGTTCGTCGATTGATCTAAAATCTTGCCTATCGATTTTATCCATATAAGATGGGTGGATGTTTCGATATATTCTATCGAACGATCATTTCTCGGTTAACGCCAGTGCCATTTTATCTATTCTATAGCGTATTCCTCTAAAATAAGAACCAATAAGTTTTTTCGAACCTTGTGTTCGATCGCGCAGCTCTTCCTCTAGCCGTGGAAAGTAATCGACTGGTCGGAATTAACGGCACAGGGCTGATTTGATGTAGTGAGCGCCAATTCTTGTAAACGGGCCTGGTCCAACTTCGTGCTGATCCTCTTAGGATACCGGTATTAACTTTAAGATGTCTGTCGCAGGGATATCCAGGCTACTCATCGTCTCTTCTAGCCGTTCAATACACTTCTCTACATCCTCTCGAGGGGCTCCTGTAAACTGTACGCGTCACTGTCGTAACAGCTGCCTGGTGCGCGTTTATTTCAAGTACGTGTTCTCGAGTGATCGATTTGATGTTATCTATCGGGTTTCTGTGGGCGCTGGCAATGTTTCTGGTAATAGGGTCGGCAAACCCGAGTACGCAGTCGGGTACTGTTGGAGTATTGCTGAATGGGGGTATGGCCACATGCATGATATGTAGGGCCAGCTGTTTACCGTAGCTGAGGGTATTTCCATGTTTCTTGCTAGGTCCGTGCTATGACATATTGGTAGTGTCCATGGTCTGTGGAAATATTCTAGTTCTTCGTCCCATCGGGTTTTTATCTCCTTCCTCGGTGTCTGGCTGTACTGATGGGCCAGTAGGCGTCGGTGGTAAGTGACCTGCCTCAAGGACTGTCGAGCTCAAGGCATTCGAGACCTCCGTGATGTCTGGATGATTCTGCCTAGGCTTTCCATCATGATCCTGCACGGCGTCAGCCATTTGTTGCTAGTCCATGTTGAATGAGTCAAATGGGGTGCACAATTGTTTTCTTTAAAATTAGGCAGTTCTTTTCTAACTTCTTCAAGATTCAACCTTGAACGGTTTTTTCTCTTTGTCACTTCTATGTTCACTCATCTAGTTTCCTCAGTTATTCATGTGGTGGTGAAATAGCTTAGACACTAATAGGCGAGACACTGAAGAGAAGTGGTTATGGCAGTATCTGCCGATCGATAGTGCTGAATACTGCGTAGACGTCTTTACTCAGTCTAAGCTCAAAATTCCGGTGTACTGTCAAATATTTGTGATTGAGATGATTTTGTTATTACTATTAATATTTATTTTATTCACGATACTTAATGGTAGTATCGACTCTACGTCTCGTTTACCTATTTGTAGTATGTATTACATTTTTTTTATATATATTTTCTAATTATTTAAATTTTTCTTATTTTGTTTATTAACAATAGTACAACTATTGTTAATAATATTGTTTATTTATTCTGTATTATTGATGCATTTCGTATTTCCAGTATATTTTGTTATAGCATTGTATCAGTCCTCTTAATCTTCTCTTCAAGAGAAAGGAGGTTCATCTTTTATTGCTTTTTTGTGAAATAAACAAAAAATTTTTGCTGTTTAGAGACTAAATAGTTCCTCTTTTTTTCGTTTATTTAGATCAGTATTTTATCTAATTTATATTATTCGTATTATTTCTTAACAATAGTTATTTATAATTATATTAATTAATTATTATTTTATATTATTTATTAATAGTAGTGGTGTGGTTATTCCTATACAACTACTTTTGTACAATTTAAAACGCGAATTGGTTGAATATAAAATTGTTTGCTCTAAAATTTTATTATGTTTCAGGTCGTTATTATAATTAGTTTATATTATTTTTATTGGTATAAAAAAGCTATGGTATTTGTCTAAACAGCTGCTGATGAATATTTATTGTTAATATTGTTCTTGTATAATTATGTTGTTAGTATTTCTATTATTTATTTATACCATTGGTATGGTTTTACTATTATGTAAGGTTGGTAATGTTCCTTATTTCAGTTATATCTGTTACGTACATCAATTATTAATAATATTAATATTGTTATTTCAGTAATGTTTTATATCACCTGGTGGTAGTTTTATGACGTATACGTCATAATATATTATAACGTACGTTATTCTTATTTATGTTATTATATATTTATCTCGTGTGACAATTCCTTGAGATGTTATCTACAAAGTGATTGAACTCTACCTGTTGAATTGTATGATTCTTTCATATAAATTGCTGATGCATAATTTTTCATTACTAGAGGTAATATTTAGGTGAGTATGTATTTAGTAATTAAAAATAGTCTTTCACTATTTATTGGTTTAGGTTTACTTTCTAGATAATGCGTGCAGTTGATAATTATTACTATTATAATGATGTGTTTATAAATTATATAATGATCTATTATCTAATAGTCTACTATATATTATATAAATTATTATATGTTATATAAATATCATATTATATATGTAAATTCGATATGGATTATAATTATACCATCCAGTACTTATGTGGTGACTCGTTGGTTACTTATATGTTCAATATTATTTATTTATTTCTATTGTTAGTATTGTTTCTAATTTATTTTTATTATCCTTGGTGTTGTTGAAGTTAATTAGTTAGTAATTCATTTGACATTGAAAACTTTGTTAATATTCAATTACTCTTGATTTATTTTCTCTATTCCCTTTTTATTTTATATTTATTATTTAATAGTTCATGAAGAAATCAATTAATTATCGTTGTTGTTAATAATGCAGATCCTATTTTTTATTTATCTCTTTTTAAATTGTTATATTTCTCTGGTTAGGAAGTGCTTGTCTCCTCAGGTGATTCTTCCATATATGGTGTTATGTTTTGAGGTTAGCTGCCAAGGCAATGTATTTCTAGTAAATGGTTATATAATTTAGAGAATGATATCTTCTTGATTTTGTTAGACTTAGTAGTTAGTACGTATTAATTATTAAACTTAGTATGTACTTGTATTAAGTTATTATAAATACCAAAAGGAAATTGGAATCTATATTATAATGACAAAACTAAAAGAAAGGTCTATCGGCTTATAATAATTATTAAAATTTGATTATAAGATGTGTTCTGTTATTGTAAAAATTTACTTGTTATGGTTTATCAGTCTATCATGTTTTTCTCTATTTCAAAGAAATAGTGTCGTTCAATTCTTCCTTTCCTCATGATTGAATTGTAAAGTTGATACCGAATGTATTGATTATGGTTTATTCATTAATTATTATTTATATTATTTGCCCTGGTCGTTTATTTTCTTTATTTAATTTTCTTATATTTCCCCTTAGTTTACAAGTTGCCTAGAAATAGATAAGAAAAGCGTGGAATCCTTACTCAATGTAATTACCTTCTATTTTATTTATTAATAGTTCTGGATTCAATTTCCATGCATTTAGAGCTTTCTACTATTTATATAAACTTTGCAGATTTTGTAAATTCCTACTCCGTCCGACCTTTTTGCTCTTTTTTTGCAGTTTTTCAGTACTGAACCAACATATAGTGTACAGTTTATACACACATCATGGTGCACCTATAAGTGTAATGATGTTTATAATTTCATTAGTTTTTTTCACTACCACTATTCAACGAGGCTATTATTATTATTTCTTCAGTGTATAAATAAATTATTAAAAAAAAAGAACTCATTCAACTGTTTACAGGGCTGATCTTCTCTAAGTGCAAGGGCACTTTTTAACAATAGGTTATTTTTCTGAAAACTGTTAATATTCAACCTAGCTGGTTAAAAAAATTTTCCCACCATTGCTGGTATGCTTTCCAACCTGTTGCCTTTTACAGAACTTGAAAAAATTGATTTACTCTTGGTCAAAAGAACTTTTCAAACATCAATATCGCTAAAGAATAGATACTGGTTACAACATATGATGCTGAGGGGGGATTGGGACGTACTATTATCTTGTAATATTTACAAGTAAATTCAGAGGGAATTATTCCTCTCGATGGACGTGAACCATAAGCAAAGTTTATATCTAGACGTTGTTATTGTTAAGCATATTATAATAACAATAGCAATTGATATACATATGTTAAGATATATAAATAGAAACTAATATAAAAGTCAATATATATTCAATGATATCAATCATATAAAATGTGTATACGTGTAAATGATTGTGTATTTGATTTATAGATTTGCTAATGAGGATGTTTACCTCTATTTTAAATCTGAGCAAGGAATACTGATTTCTATTTAACTATTATAAAGACAAATACTTAGCATTACCTAGAAAATGTGCGTTTTCATTAGATTGTTATTGTCGATTACTTGTTATTTTTAACAGGATGTGTGAGAAAGCATGCCAATTACTTGCTCTGTTTTAACTATATCAACTATAGCTTCTGCACAATAGTGCTTATGAATTATTCATATAATAAAACAGTACACCTGATTAGCGTATAACCTTTCTACATTTAAAATGTATCTAATCTATGGGGGAGACATTACACAGGGGGTTATTTAATTATTTGTAAAATCATTCCAATTTTAATGAACATGAGAGACCTGAAGGGGGGGGCATGCATAATGCTATCAAATTGTCTGCTGCTGCTACTGCGCGCGTTGATGCGCATACTCTAAAATGGCCGCTACACTGTGTGCATGTGCGGCTATCTGCTTACTTGTTTCTGCTGCTGTTATGCCTTTTGTACGTGGAAAAAATTGACAGGCGTTTTAACTCCGGGAGGGGGGTTTATACTTGTACCGTGTATATAATCATTCGCCGCAGGCTCCACGCTTTGGGCACCATTTCAAACCATATAAATGCAGCTACTCTTACTTTGTAATGAAGTGTATGTATGCACGTATGTGTGTGTGCGTGTTCACCATGACGCACAGTGGGAAATAAACGCGATTTTGTGTCAAAATCGTATATCTCTTGAACGACTAGAGATATATGAAAGAGTAAGGGATCAAATTAAAGGTAAAATTATAGACAATAAAGGAAAACTATTTGAGATGTAATAAAAATTGCTAATTTATTTTGAAAAATGTAATTAAGCAAGAAAATTTGATTTTTTTTTACCTAAACAGTTTTCTTGAAAGTTATATAACTTTTATTAGGTAAAAGATATATTTAAAAAATCAGTAAAAATCGGTTAATCTTAAGGAATTCAATTATATAATAAACTTTTCAGACCTCACAAAAGTTCGCCTGTATATTTCATGTAAAACGGATTATTAACCGATTTTTAAAATTCGAAATGACTTATACTTATTTTACAATACTAAAAAATAATAATTTATCATAACTTGAAAATATTAATTGAAAATATAGGCGAACATTTAAACATGAAACATACAGGCGAACTTTTGTTTGGTCTGAAAAGTTTATTATATAATTGAATTCCTTAATATTAACCGATTTTTACTATTCAAATTTCATTTTAAATGTTTAAATTTCCTTAATATTCCTATTATTTTATTGTTTATAAATTGTTTAAATTATGAAAATATTATTTTTAACCTTATAACTCATTATATGGTGCCAACCCTAATTTAGAGGATTAGCGTGTGTCCGAGCTTGTACCTGAGAAAAGGGTCAGAGTTCAGGTATTGTGTGTATGTATGTATGTATGTGCATATATATATATATATATATATATATATATATATATATGAACGAGATTTGTTTTACTTTTAGATAGATGCAATTAAATTAATAAATGCATTTTCATAAATTATTACTATTTTTTTCTTATTTTCTATTTTATTCTCTTTCTTTTCATATATTTTACGTTAGCATATTTCTGTTCGTTCAAAAGATACATGATCTTGATATTAAAACTTTAAGTTACAACAATTGAAATTTCAAACTTAGTCGACTTTCAGGATTCGATAAATAAATTTTTATAACTTCTACAGATTTTTCTCTTATCTTAAGCTTTAATTTATTGTTTGTCTGAATAATTAATCTATTCTTTTTCGAGAGATATTTGATTTTGAAACAGCGATTTTTTACAATTTTCAAAGAAACGTAAGATGTAACAAATTTTTTTAACATGAATCGCATAACTCTGTAACGCTTTTCTATTGATTTATTATTCAACATAACCTATTCTTCAAATTAAGCTACTTTTCATTAATTTATCAAGTATCATTAAAGAGTTACATGATTTTAAAATCAAATTTTTTAACAAAATTTGCATTTTTTTCGACTTTTTATTATTAACAAATGTGCTATAATTCTAAATATATATATATTTTTTATTCTACCTTCTTTGCCCTCAATTTTGGTCTTTTGTTTAATACATATTTTACATATTAAAAGTTATATAACTTTCAAGAAAACTGTTTAGGTAAAAAAAATTAAATGTTCTTGCTTAATTAGATTTTTCAAAATAATTTAGCCATTTTTATTACATTTTAATAGTTTTCTTTATTATCTATGATTTTACCTTTAATTTGATCCCTTACTCATTCATATATCTCTAATCGTTCAAAAGATATACGATTTTGTTACAAAATTTAAGCGTTTATTTCCCACTGTGCGACGTACACGCTGGATTCACCGGTTGCTAAAACGGGAAATAGGGGAACGGACAGGGGGGTGCGGTAATAAATAAATAATAGATTGTTCAATTATAATTAATACAATATTTATTACAACACTAATACATACGCACTGTAACGAAGTGCTATAGTTCGCGGGCTGATTACTCCTTGCAGATTCAGCAACGCGAGAAACGGAGACACGGCATACAACCGGGAAGAATAGGAGGGAACATGGCACTCAGAACGGGAATGTGCTCGGGGAAGAAGGACGCGGTTGCGCGCGCAACACACGGCCTGACGCTAACCTGATTCTCTCTCGCTTTCGGGAGAGAGTTGCAATCCATATTTACAAATAACAGGCTACTTGCCGGTCGGTGCTGAAATCTGGAGCTGTCGTCGTCGCCACTCAGTCTTCTCTCTCTCTCTCTCTCTCTCTTTCTCACTCACTCTCTCTTTCTCTCTCTCTCACTTTCTCATTCACTCTCTCTTTCTCACTCTCTCTCTCTCTCTCTCTCTCTCTCTCTCTCTCTCTCTCTCTCTCTCTCTCTCTCTCTCTCTTTCTTTCTAGCTCGTATGGCCGCCCGGCGTCCTTGATGCGTGGGACGCGGGCATGTCTCACAGACTGGTTGCTGGAGATCGGGAGGCTCGGAAGGGAGTCGTCTAGCCTTGATAATGGTCGTAAATAGATAAATACCTTCAAAGCCTCTCAATGTCCGGGGCTGAAGCTCGTAGCTGAAAGAGATACCGAATGTCGGTATTTTTTACAAAGTCTGCTTGACAACTAAGACTAGAAACGTCTATTCTGTTTCTGTTTCTATTTCTATCTCTATTTTTCTATTTCTGTCTAACGCGTTCGTTCCTTTTCGGTGCCTCATTTCACTAGTTGGCTGTGCGTGCACTCTCGCGGTTCGCGCGTGTGGTATTCGCGATCAATCGGGAACACTCGCGGTTTTTCACGAACGTGTCACGTGCGACTGCCAAATCGGTGGCTACTATATATATATATATATATATATATATATATATATATATATATATATACACGAGCAGTAGGATGATAACAAAAGTTCACCAATTATAGGAAATTGTGGCGTATGTAAAATACGCCTTGAAAATCGATTGATAAATGCAATAATTGAACTGTAAGTATAAAATATTTTATTTAATACATAAATATTATTGAATTATGTCTTTTGGTTTTAATTATATATTGTTTTTATTGGCTAATTTATTTATGTATCGCCTTATTTATTGTCTTTATTTAATTATTTCTTTATTTTACTTATATGATTTTTTTTTGTTTTATTTATTGTATATATTCTGTTATTGGTCTATTTACTTATTTATGTTTATCTATTTATTTATTTCTTTATGACTTTCTTTATCCTTTTCATCATTTACTTAATTAGATATTTATTAATTCATTCATTTTTTTAGTTTATTTATTTAGTTCTTTAGTTGTGTCTTTCAGTCGCAGACGCTTCAGAACAGGCTACATCGGTACATTTGTATATGCAAGCAACCATGATGTAGGAGACAAACCATCAAACTGAACAATCAGGCGCAGTCTAAGTAGCAGCTGATTCAGCAACTACAAAATTCTTAGCATTAAAGATGAGGTGGAACGAGATAAACATTGGGAAAAACTGAGAATCATTTCAGATGAAATATATATATATATATATATATATATATATATATATATATATATATTGTAATGGTGTTGCCCACTTTTCCGTACTGCATTCGAAGCGGAGGTGCGCCGTCGGAACGCGCGCACGACGCTGTCGTTGAGACACTGTGTCCTGCGCAGATAGACCCAGCGCCGACGGCTCCCTGTTAACAATCTATGCGATGTCCGCCCGGAGGGACACCACGCGCGCGTGCACCCTGGTGCACGCCCCTCAGGTGGAGACGTACGCCGAGCTTCTGCTCAGCCGCGCCCGCGGAGGCAGCGGGGTTCGGTATCTGGGATTCAGAAAGGAGCCGCGGATAAGGGCGAGTAAATAAACACGCGGCACGATGAAATTTACGAGCTAGATTTAATTATAATAAAAAATGACAATAGTACAGTCACGCGTACACGGCCGCGAAGACCTGGAAAGGCGCGACGCGAGGAAAGACAGTTCTCCGACGCACATATACATACACACATACACACTCTCTCTCTTTCTCTCGCTCACGCACACTCGATATGCAATCAGGCTCTTCGTCTGGCGACGACGAGCCTGCTCGTTTTGCACGAAAGAAAATTATGGCCGGTCGCTGAAACTTACTGTCAGTCAATTGTAGATCGACGGGCGACCAGGGCTGCCAGGTCGCGGCACACGCACATGCGATCCAGAAAACAGTGCACGGCGTGCAATTACTCGATCAAATAACATGAGCGTCACTCGCGGCGAAACTTCTCGCGGTGCAACAAGGATAGAACACCCGGCCCGATGCTGGAAGCTGCCGACGGTGCGCGAGTGGCACCGCTTGCTTCTCGTCCCGAGCGTCTGTCCAACTCTCGGTTGTCCAGACGCTGTGTTCGTCCTCAACGAGGTCGTCCAGGGAGCGGCTAGATGTGCCGAACGGCACGAATACCTCAGTTTTCACGCAGGTTTTACAACGGCTACCAAACGCGATTTCAAGCGTACCGGCACGCGTCTTTTTTCTGCTCGAGACAAATCCGACTAACCTTGAGAAAAACCTCTCTTTCTTTTTCCTCTGCACGCAACGGCCCGTACGTGCGCCGAATTCGAAGAAACAAACTCGAGCCCGGCCCGGTTTTGTTTGCATCCGCGTGGACATTTACAAATTTGCATTACAATTTACAAATTTTGCACTAAATTTGGTAAAAGTGAAACGCGAACGAAGGAAATGTTAAAAGTAACTAATGGTGAATGTGTTATGACTTGTGTTACTATTTATCGGTGATATAACCTCTTTACGACAGATAGAAAGGCGATTGAAAATTACGAAAGGAGCGCGCGAGCATGCGCCACGAAGAGTAACAATACCATTGACAAAGTCGCAGCTGCCTGAACGAATAACGTTGAGTCTAGATGCAGATTGATTGAAGAACTTACTGAAACAGCAACACATCATTCATCATATTATTACGAACGATTTGAAAGAATCACGATGTACGCTCCATTCCTTCCTCTTGCACGATAATGCACCAGCACATATCGCGGAAATGAACACTCAATTTTTGATAACAAAAACATTTTCTCTACTCAGTCACCCACTATACTTGCCTGCTTTCAGCCTCCCTGATTATTTTCTGTTTCCAAAATGAAAAATAGGCTTGAAAGAGACCATTTTACATTGCTAGACGAGATACAAGAAGCTGTGACAACGAAATGAAAAACTATTCCAAAAGAGTAGTTTTTAAAAAGCATGAAGAGACTGGAAGATGGTACCAATTTGTGTATTACTTCTAATGGAGACTAGTTTGAATAAAAAGTTCGTTACAACAATTTTATACAATTATTACGTCTTTTGTATTCCCAGCCTTTTAGAACCTTTGGAAGAAACTGTGTATAAGTATATATATATATATATATATATATATATATATATATATATGTATATACAAAAAGAAAAATATTTTCCTGCTTATGATATCCTTATAAATAATGAAGATCACTTTTATAGTAAAATTCAATGAGGAATCTAATGGTAACCATGGATTTGAGCTTGCGCGTGGCCTTGTATGTGTTTTTAAATCAATCTAGAGTAGGCAGATGAACATCAGCAAAAAATGAAGAGAAGTCGGCGCATGATCTCTTAACATTCACTAAAAATCTACATAATTCTATCCTCAAAGTTACTCAAGAGTATGTCGTAAGTAAATCATCTGTACACAATGCACTACAATTGCACTATTCTATCCATTTAAAGTAAAACTGGTTCGTACGTTGAATGAAGACGATTTCAATTATTGTGTTGAGTTTTGTGAAAATATGATTGCAAACATAAATGGAAATTCTAACCTTCCATCAAATATAGCTTTTACAGATGAAGAACCTTTCAACTTGACGGAAGTTTACATAGAAATAATTGCAGATATGAGACAGAGGAAAATCCTCGGTGGATGCGAGGAGATAAATTACAGTATCCACAGAAATAAAATGTTTGAACCACAATACTTCAGAATATGTATCTCAATACATCAGAATTATGTATCCATTTGTTATTAACAGCAAATGAAATAATCAAAACTATGAAGTAAGACTTCGAGATCAAATAGTTCCTACAGGTGCAAAATAATCAATGGCAACTTTGAAGATACATGGCTTGAGCAGGACAGTTCTCCAGCGGACTATTAATGCTAAGTTCGGGATTAGTAGATATGGTATTGGTCGATCGATCCCTAAGATGGAGGGGTGCGATCCAAAGTATTTGTTACCTCATTTGGCAACTCTAAATTATTTCTATTCGGCTTATTTAAAGTATTAGATGTAGAAAATAACACCCAGAAATGTAGATTATTTGTAGTAAAGGATCATAAACGAATCAGATCTCATTACGATTAAAATAATCCAAAATGGTATTGATGTTTTTTACCATCGATTAGCTTGAAGTAAATGGAGAACAATTCGAGTACTTCAAATAACTGTTATATTATTTGAAAAAAATAAAATGTAAGGGCAATGGAACTTACAGGAAGCAAGCACCCCGAAGTGGACAGATTTTACTATACCCACTTCGTTGTTCTTGGGTAGCATTAAGTGTAAAAAAATTAACCTTGAAATGCTCCTTAACGACAAGGTCAATGTCGCCATTGCATTCGCGCTGGCAATTCGATCTCTTCTAAAATGATAAAAATCTTAGAGAACTTCAAATCGTTCTTAACTTTAAATGACCGTCAAACGAACTTCAACGTCATTCTTGATCTACAACCTGAGTACATGTTTGAACGTAAAATTCCCCGCTCTTTGGATTCTTGTTGTCAAAATAGCGGTTCACATTTTAATAAAAGATTGATTTTGAAATAACCTACAAGGTCAA
Organism: Sycobia sp. Sy_11; assembly: GCA_018907035.1. NCBI lineage: Eukaryota > Metazoa > Arthropoda > Insecta > Hymenoptera > Epichrysomallidae > Sycobia > Sycobia sp. Sy_11. The sequence goes on along the minus strand of JACCIC010000070.1, from coordinate 1,893,793 downwards.
ATCCAAGTAATTACTACAAAAGTGTATATATATATATATATATATATATATATATATATATATATGCGTGTGTGTAAATTTAAACACTTAGTATTTTAATGAGTATTCGTAAATATCAATTCTTTTAATTCAATAAGTAATCGTTAAAGATTACTATGATAAACCTATCTTTAGAGAAACTCGACCTTTCATTAACACAGAAGTACCAATCTCTTTGATAATAAAATATGTGTTATAATTAAGATTATGACTAATCACAGTAATGAATCTCGATTCTTTATAATGCAAGTTACATGAATTATGAGCTGCCCCATTGAAACTGGAGAGAGAAGAAAATTAATTTTTTTTCTACATATCTGCAAAATTAATTTAACTAAGTAACGGAGATTAATTTCCGGTAGGTAACAGAAACTGTAGACAACAAAGTTTCGATGAGATCAGTTTTCAGAGAGTGTTCGGATCGAACGCACCGATTGACACTAAGCTTCGAAAATTTTGCACTCAAATTAATCACAAATTATAAATATATTAATAAATAGTACTTTTGTTTTCCTTAATACACATCTTTTCTTTTATGAAGCATTGATTATCAATGTTTGAGATATTAACATATTAATCATAGAATCGAATAGGATTCTGTGGCGATTTCTTATGTGTTCCTAGATGCTGTCGCTGATGCGACTGCTCCAACTGCTGCGACTGCAGCTGTGACTGCTTAAATTTGTTTTCAAATTTTAACACCTCCTAACTAAAATCAATTAGATACTTATAAAAATAGACTCAATAAGAAGGGACTTGTTAAAGCGTCTAACATGAGAAGAAAATTAAGGGAATTACGGACTTTAGGCAAATCTAATAGTAAATTACCGATCCAACTCGTCATTTTTTTTACCAACTGAAGAAAATATTGATTATACTGATGCATCAAAGTGCTCTTTACTGATAAGCAAACGCAACTTTATGAAATTTTATCGCTTTTTAATATCTGACGTTTTAACTTTGATGAGGTACAGAAAACTGTTCTAATTCATGATAAAATGTATAAAATCTCGTTACGTTGTTAATAATCGTATTTCTCTCTAAATTCTACTCTTCACGTTGAATTCCATACTGCGTCATTTTCTTACACTGGTTAATCAATAGTTCTCAACCACTTGTTTCTCAGAAATATGGAAAAATAATATATTGTTACCGATATCCAGTTAAGTACAATTTAAATAACCTCATAAGAATTCTTATGAAAGACCCATTACACAATTACTTGAAGTCTCAAAAACCTTCGAGAAAATAGTCCACTGCGAGCTAACGAAATACCTCATCAATAATTATAACTTCACACAGCCAGGCTGTTTTTCGTCAAGGTCAAAGAAGTCAAAGAATTTTGTCAGGCCTCATAGATCACATTAGTCACGATACTAACCCTCTTTAATTTTTCCAATGCGTTTGACAAATAAAGTCATAAGATGCGAGGAAATTTATTGGTGAATATGTTTCAAACGGTTCAAACGTTGTGATGTTGAAGTTCACGACAAGATTGCCCGGGAAAGCCGAAAAGCTTTGAAGACGAGGAATTAGATACTTTGATGGACGAGTATCCATGTCAGATTCAAAGAAGAACTTTCTGCATAAATGGGTATAATGTAACAAGCCGTTTCTCTATACCTAAAAGCATTGGGATTCATTCATAAGGTTGGAAATTGGGCGCTGTACGAATTAAAGCCGAGAGACATTGAACGGCGATTTTGCAAGCCCCAAATATTGTTTCAGCGGTATAAAAATACATCATTTTTATTTTGTATTGTCACTGGTGATCAAAAAGGAGGTATTATGATAACCCTAAATGCAGAAAATCGTATAAAAGTTCGACCAATCCGCCCAATCGACGTGGAAACGAAATACTCACGTAAATATGGTCATGTTCTTCATATGGTGGGATCGAAAGAGTGCCTTATAGTATGAACTGCTTCCGAGTGGTCAAACCATGAAAGGACCATTGTATTGAAGTATACTTATTCGTTCGTAGCGAATTACAGGAAAAATGGCTAGAATATGGGATCATGCATAAATCCATCAGTTTTGATCACTATATGCTCGGCCACATGTTGTAATTTAGGTCAAAATCTATTTGGAGAATAGTCGATGGGAAATTCTGCCTCACCAGCCTTACAGTCGGCAGTTGGCTGGATCTGACTATCACTTATTTTAATCACTTAATTCACGATTACTTTCTCTCCATCTCTCTCTCTCTCTCTCTCTCTCTCTCTCTCTCTCTCTCTAGTCCTTAGGCTCTAATAAACATTACAAAACATTACAATTCTAATTCTAATTCTCTCACTGTTTTTCTCATTTCGCCCGCGTACACATTTGCATCAATAGGAGCAACCTTTCCCTTCCCCTATATTCTAATATATCAAATATGACAGTCTTACTGTTTTCTTTTAGTTGAAGTGGAAATAGATATAAAAACGATAAGTTTTTTATATTATATAGCCACCAGAGTTTTAAGCCCAAAACCAAAAAGTAATAGTGTGATGTTTATTTTTAGGTTAGAATATAATGATAAAGGATTTATGCAAAATAAGCAATTTCCCCTGCTTTTTCTCGGAAAAAAATATTATATCCAGAAAAATAAATTAAAATTTTTGCTCTGTTCCTTTAGTGTAGTTTACAACTCTATTTACCTATCCAATCACAGGCTAGTATATAAATCTATAGAAGCTGACCTATCTAATTAATATTACTATATCTGTCAAAACATTATATATGATTTTTATTTATGGATGAAGTTTAATTTATAAAATTTTATGTTGCAGATTAATTCACTATTAGAATATCTTGAAAAACGTAAAAATTTTATCTGTACTCTATTAGTTTTCAAGGAATGTACAGTAATAGAATATGATATTGGAGCATATAAAAAGGCTGCATTATATTTGAAAAATAAAAATTTGGGTTTTATTTTAATCTTCGAGTTGCCAAATTCTTTCCCGATGCGTCCTTTTTCTATAGCATTGCATTCCATTAATCGAATGACTGTATATGGACAACCAGTTAAAAAACGTATTGAAAATTTACCATATAGTTCTGACTGGGAACCACGGAAAATGATCGTAAAAGCCATCAATCACATAATTCAGAAACAACTTGAAGGATTTCTTTAGAATAAATTGTCAACATTATTTAAAAAATGTATATAGTTTGATAAAATTAAATGTTTTTGTTAATATTTATTTTTGAATTTATTTATTATTAATACTTGAATCTTTATATTGTAATTCTATGAAAGGCATTCCAAAGGTAACTTTCGGTAGTTTGGCGTTTCACTCAAACGCCACTTAGCAGATTTGAGATGATCATAGTTTTAGTTTACATTCTACCGATAAGAGCGGAATTGATTTTGGTGGACGATGATACCTTTTTCAGCAATACGAACCTGATAATAATCATAGCTATCAGTGCGAAATGGGACCGATTGTGGATTACGTGCTATTATTCATTACTTATAGTTTGCAATTAGACGTTTTTTATCTTTACTCACGTATTGTGACAGGAGATGAAACGTAGGTTCACCATACAAATGCCAAAATTAAAAGTCGAAGCATCGTTTGGAAGAAACATACAGAAAGTGCAACTGTTTTTTTGGAACGTTTTAAGTGTTTTACTTGAGCCTGTTACTACAATTAATGCAATTAGATATTGTCAAGTGCTAGAGGAATTCAGAAAATCCATTAAACGGGAGCGCCCTGGAAAATTGTGAAAAAATTGTTGTTTTTTCATAACGCTCGACCTCATACTGACAAAAAAAATACAAACCTTACTTCAGAAATTCGAACTGGAAATTTCCGACTACCCACCTCACTCTTCAAACCTACCTCCAGGTAACTTCTTCATTTTCCTAAAATTAAAAGAAAATATATATATAAGGATTGTAACAGACGATGGTCACGTTTCTCCACCCCACAGAAAATAAATTAACCTTAAAAACTAAACTTGGAATAAAATATATAATTATGACATTAACATTATAAAAAAATTAAACGAACACAAAATTTAAATTATATTACAACTATTATATTTGAAACAGAATAAACCAGAAAATGTTCAATTATTAAAATTGTTTCTATTCAATGATAAGTCAAAATGTATTATCATTGATATAATAATTATTAAATGATATTATTAATTTATCTTCGCAATATTAAGCACCTAAGAAGATGGAAACTTATTTTCATTCAGAAGTACATCAATATCATTATTTAAAATTTATAATTCAGAAAGAACTTTAATATTACAAATATTTCAGTAAGTGATATCTTATCCGTTACAGTTTGCAGATAGTGAATTGCAAACATTATTGGACGAAAACTCAGCTCAAACGCAGAGAAAACTCACTAATAAGTCAGGAGTCAATGACAGAGCAGTTGGCAAACGTTTATATGCGATGGGAAAGATTCATAAAGAAAGAAAATGGATACCACACGATTTGACCGAAAGTGCCATTATGAATCTGTACATCCTACTGTCTTTGCTTGCCAGGCAAAAAAAGAAAAATTTTCTGTGGCGTATTGTGACTGGTAATGAAAAATGGATCTACTATGACAATCCTAAGCGCACAGTCATGGATGGATCCAGCCAACCGTCCACATCGACACCAAAATGGAACATCCACGACCAAAAGGTATTACTGTGCATTTGGTGAGACCAACATGGTGTGCTGTACTATGAGCTGCTAAAACCGAATGAAATCACCACTACCGAGGTATACAAACGCCAACTGAATGATTTACAACAGAAATTAGTCGAACAAATTGTGAGCAATAGGTGACTTTGCATTCTCGCAAAGAAGTGCAGGAATTTGTGGATGACTGGATCACCTCCAAATCGCCATCGTTTTTTCGCCATGCTATCATCATATTGCCAGAAAAATAGGAAAACATAGTAGAAAATGACGGAAAATATTTTAATGAAGCTAACGTGTATCCACTTTCCATCATGAATGTTCTTTATCCGTTACAAAAGGTCATAAACTAAGTTCGCTTCGTAATATAATATCGTGTAACAACAATATGGTGAGTCAAACTTTCTGTAGAGGGCCACCAAAAATTGCAGATTGTTGAAGGTTTATATATTAAAATGAATGTCTTAAAACATTCTTTCCACATTTTCATTTTTGAAAAAGTTATAAAGAAATTAATTTTTAAGCACTTTTTTTCAAATTGCGATTACTCCGACAGATTATTATAAAAACTTACAAAATTTGGATGATGAGTACAAAAATAGTAAAAAATAAAATGGGTTAATTATAATATGAAAAACGTAGTTTATTTTAAAGAAACAATTTTGCAATAAACAAATTAAAAATTATATAACTTCTTGTATAGGTAGAACATTTTTTGGGGTGGTTTTATTCTTAAATGGCTAAGCTAATGATATCTGCAAAAATTTTTTGGTGCAATTCACAAGAAAAGATCGCTTGTATACTCTACCCTGTATTCTTCCTCATTCACATTTGCGCAATATGAAAAATATTGTATATTTTCAAAAAAATGATGTATATTTATATTATTCATAATTAATCAATAAAAAGAAACTTATAAAATTATGTACACTATTTCAATACAACACTTTTTTTTTGAAGTTCGCTTTCAAAAATGCAATCATTTTCGAGTTGTACATATGCCCTCCAATAGCATCAGGATTTTCATATTCAGAGAAAACGACATAATTCATGTTGCAAACAATATTAGTTTTATGGTATATTACGTTTACGTGCAATGTCGTCTGATCTTTGAAACAATACTACAACTGAATGGCACCTTGGACATGAATAGTTCTCGAAAAATTCAAGAGTAATAAAAATTCACCGTTTATTAATTCATTTTTCAAGAAATTCGGCGAACAAAAACTTTATTATTTCTCAGATAGAGTGGGATCACAATATAACAATCGATTTCATTTATTAAATGTGTTGTATCACGAGGAAGATTTTGGCGTCAAAACTGAGTCGTACTTTTTTGTTACTGCACATGGCAAAGGAGCTTGCGATCACATTGGTGGATGCGTGAAGACGAGTACGTACCGTGCAAGCTTATAAGATAAAACCATTGTTACGACGTCAAAACTTTTTGAATGAGATTGCAAATTTTTCAAAAAAATTAGTTTTGATATAAGTTTATAGAATGAGTACGAAAAACATAAAAAAAATTAAAATCCCATTTCTTTACTACCAAAGCAATAAAGAAAATTGATCAATAATTGAGACTAAGGTGCGGCCATGCGTAGCGCCACGCCAACGTTTAAAAATGAATATCTTCTTTTCTTGTGAAGTGCACCAAAATTTTTTACAGATATCGTTAGTTTAGTTATTTAAGAATAAAAGCGTCCCAAAAGAAATGTTCTACCTACACGAGAAGTTAAATAATTTTTAATGTGTTTATTGCAAAATTGTTTTTTTTAAACAAATTACGTTTTTTTCATATTATAAGTACCCCATTTTATTTTTTTACTATTAATGTACTCAGAATCCAAATTTTATAAGTTTTTCTTCTAATCTGTTTGAATAATCGCAATTTGAAAAAAAAAAGTTATAAATTTTACAATAATGAAAATTTTTAAAAATTGTTTTAGGACATTAATTTTAATCTCGATACAATTTGCCATTTCTTCAAAATATAACTTGTAAATGAAATTCATTATTACCAATATAAAGAAAATTGTAATGTCATTGATTTTTCCAATTATTATTAAACGAAAAATGATTTCTTTATTGGAATTTAAAAATATTCCGTAAATATAATTAACATTTCTTTACTCTAAACAAATAAAATACCAATTACAACCTTTGTATTACAAAAATAAATCTCTGTATTTATTTAATTCATTAGTAATTTTTATTGAATTAAATTTTGAGAATTCAGATGGAATCCTTCTGCATCAGAACGCAAACTGTGAAGGAATGTAACTAAAATTTAGCTAAAAATATAAGTAGCTAAATGATATGCTGCACATAGGGTCTACACTCAGCAGTAACGTTTGTAACTCATCCAAATCAGTCTTCGTTTGCTTAGCAACTATTGGAAGTCTCAAAATTTTAAATTCAAAACGCAATGCAGTTGAGTACTGAAAAGAAGGAAAGAGGAACTTAGCAAATGCAAGTAGGGAAACATGTATTAGATGTAGAAATAAGTTTCCGTCTTTTTTAAAAGATGACGCCACCAATAAAATACAACGAAATTGTCAGGTGTAAAAAGTCATATAGTATATGTTGACATCTGGCAACAGTATAATCTTTTAATATCTCTGACTTGTTGCTAGCTTCACTTAGTTTTCATCGTGTTAAGATGTTAAATTTTGAGCCAATTAAGCGTCATTTGCGGGAATTGTTAATTTACTTCTTTCATTTAAATCAATCTGCAGCTGAAGCACATCGGCTACTCATAGAAGCATATGGTGATGTTAATTTGAGTGAGAGTAGTTGTCGGGAGTGGTTACAAAAATTTAACAGTAGTGATTTTGACATGGAGGATAAAACACGCAGCGGAAGGCCCAAAGTTTATGGCGACAGAAAATTGAAAGCTTTACTGAAGGAAGATCCGTGCCAAACACATGAAGAACTTGCACAAGCGATAGCAGTGACTCAGCAAGCTATTTCACAACGTCTCAAAACTCTAGGTAAGGTCCAAAAGTAAGGAAATTGGGTTCCTTGCGAACTGAAGCTAAGAGACGTCGAACGTCGCTTATTTACTTGCGAACAATTGCTCAAAAGCAAAATTGCAATAGATTTCTACATCGAATCGTGACGGAAGACAAAAAGTAGATTCACTACGACAACCAAGGAAGTCATGTGGTAAGCTTGAGCATGCCAAACATTCATGGCAAGATGGCCAAGCCAAACATTGATGGCAAGAAGCTAATACTGTGCATTAGGTGGGATCAGCTTGAAGTAATCTATTACGAACTACTCCATCACAAACAAACAGTTGATGTGATTCACCCGATCATTGAAGATTAAATGTTTCCAATATGTCAAAAGGTACGATAAAGTCATTTTTCAACTTGAATGACATTATTTGTACCTTTTTTACAATAAATTCTTATTTTGTTAAAAAAAACGGCGGAGACTTATTTGTACAATATGATGAAAAACCTGTATTACATATTATGGATTTGTGACGGTCCGTCTTCTTTCTTCTTCTGTTTATCAAATTTTCTTCTATTTTATTTAATTATTGTTTATAATTCGGGTCCTTTTGAAGAAGGAGGAACCTGTCAAGACTGACAAATGGAGTTTGAGGTGAATGACTTTTAACTCGGTGGGTTCTTTTTGAAATATTTTTGGTTGAAACAAAAGATATTTTCTTAAAAGTATTATTTCTTAAAACAGAACAATAAAATTAATAAGCTATTGGGTTCTCACTCTAGATGCCTTGAAACATAAATAAGAAATATATATATATATATATATATATATATATACAAGGTGTGTTCAAATAATAAGGTGACATTTTGGTTTTCTAAAAAAATATTTATTTATTAATCAATACTTATGTTATCCCATTCAAAGTAACCCCCCTCAGATATAATACACTTCTGCCAATGCTTTTTGCAATCATCGAATGACTTTTGATAATCATTTTTTGGTATAGCCTTAAGTTTTTTCAGCAATGTAGTTTTTATCTCCTCAGTCATAGAGAATCGAAGTCCTTTTATGGGTTTTTTCAGTGTTGGGAAAAGAAAAAAAATCATTGGGTGCCAAATGTGGTGAATATGGAGACTGAGGCGTGACTGTGGTATTGGTTTTGACCAAAAAATCGTGATGCAAAAGTCACGACTTGTTTTTCCAAAGTTCCGAAATGTTCTTGCGCATCGCCTCTCGTAAATGGTGCATAACTTCAAGGTAATAATGCTTATTACCCGTGGTAAGAATTTCTGATGCAGTACGCCACGGTAATCAAAGAAGGCAGTAAGCAAAATCTTGATATTTGTTCGAAGTGATTTCGGTTTCGAAGTTAATTCGGCCTTGTTTCTTCTTGGAGGATTGGGCATCGGCCAACCGATGTGCCATAATCTTCATTAATTTCGCTGATAGCGATTCGCCGATTTTTTAACATAATATCTTTCACTGCTGGAACGTTTTAATCTGTTGTTGACGTCTTACGCCATCCAGGGCGATCCGGTTATCTTCGACATCCTCTGTGACCAAATTGAAAGATGAATTTCTAATTTCAATTTCGCGGATTTTTCATTCGGTAAAATTTTTTTCTTGGTTTAGTAGTATTTTTACTTACATCTCTACTAAATTTTGCGTCAATTTTTATTCATTAATATTTCAAAGAGGCTTTGTTTTCGGAGATGATAAAAGTAAATACGGCGATTTTTACTATGTGTGGATTAATTCAACATAGAAGTTGCATAAAATTTTTTTTTCTGGAATGAAATTTCGACTGTAGAAGCGTCGAAAATGTTGCAAAAAACCTTTGAAGATCAGATGCTGTCTTGAAATCTCAGTTACCGATCTTCAATAACTTTCGTACTACCAGAGAACGCGACTATAATAGTACAGAATGTGCCCAATTTAGATGGAAAATGACGATTAAATCTAAGTAACTGCCTAAACTTCTCTTAATTCGACAGTATTAGCTAAAAAAAGATCTCCAAGTATCGTTGAATCATGCATTGCTTCTGATAAAGTAAATTTTCCAGAACAAAAATTATACAGCCGAAAAATGAACAAAAAAAGTTAAGCGAGATTTAACAAACAAAGGAAAATGTTCATCTATCTCGCAGATATTGGTTATTAATTATCAGTTTTTATTACTTTAATTTCTACAATCCGCATCAACTTATTAATGTTCTTATATCTGAGAAATGAACATTTTATTTATATTTTATGAATTGTATATTATTTATGAATCAAAATTAACCATATCTAGTTAAGAAATAAAGTAATGAAATTACGGTGGAATGGTTTTCTGTACTTTCAATTTGATTTACTCAGGAACAAAAAAAATATTGCAGGAAATGATATAATTTATAGCGATCATAAATACCTTAAAAGAAGTTTCAATTGTGTAACTGTCCGCAATTTTTTTTCTTATACCCATTTTGATATCCAAAAAAAAAGTCTTTATAATTTTATCTCCATTTTTTTCAATTATGAAACTCTTATTCTATATTTATCTTAGAACTATTTATATAATATTAATCCTTAATCTACATTTAGGTAGACAATTTTGAACACCGCTAGACCAAATATATTCAACTAAAAAGGGCACTATATTAAAAAATAAATTTTATTTTTTTGTAAAATTTTAGTGTTTTCATTTGTAGGCTAGGTACTTATCAAATAACCCACGTATATATATATATATATATATATATATATATATATATATATATATATATATATATATATGAACAAATTGTTCATCTTGTGTAATAAGTTTTTTATTCATATGTGATCTTGGATTTCTTCGGTAAACAGATCATAAACTTTTATTAAGTTTAGTATTGTTGATTTATAGTAAATATAAAAATTTCACATCCACAAAGAATAAATTATTATCACACATTTATTAATGTCTTTCATATATAAGCATAGTCATTATTTCTAATTTTGCATATAAGTTTTTGCCAAGCATTTGGTACATGAACTTTTATCTTATTCTATTTTATTTTAACATTGAATTTCAAGAATTTAATTTTCTATGTTTGATTTATATTATAATTTATATTTTTAACATTTGAGACAATTAATGGATTTTCTCTTTTTGTTCCCACACGTTATTTACTACAATATTATATAAGCATTAAATATTAAAAATCAATTTTTTAAATTAATTATGGAATATCCATTTTACTACAAAATTATAAAACTCCATTTCCAATTGCCACAATAAAAGAAAGAAAAGTCCTGATTTTATCGAGAATGAAGAATTCGTCGCATTATAAAGCTCGCATTGTAGTTTGCGTCTGAATTGTTTTGTGGTGCTCGTGCGTATATTAGATCCGATTATATATTCTTAGGTTTAGTCTCTATGTGTTTAAAAAAAACAGCAACGTAGCATTGGACAGAATCGTACAATTATATCTATATATACCTATTGCCTATGTCACAACTCGTTACATAGGTAAACACACACTAATTTATGCTGACGTAGCTGTGATGTCACGTTGGCGCATTAGTCTAGCAATGAGCCCTATGGAGTACGTGTTTACGGTAGCTAAGAAGTCGTCCTGTCTTATTATTTAGGTTCTGGCAATCTTTCTCTCTATGGTTTCTGATAGAAATATGAAAAGAGTGAAAACGCCGGCATATAAGAAAGCAATACTAAATATCGATTCATTTATATTATATACATGAAAAAAAAATATTAGTCCTATATACTTAAATAGTTAACAAAACTTAACATGTATAATTTAAATATTACCTTGTTGAAGTTACCGATCTTAAACAGAACATTACGGTAAACTAAATATCTACAACACTGTCAATTAATTTACGCAGATCTACCATATACTATTTAGAGCCCAGCCTTTGGTATAAACATGCAAAAATAAATAGCAAGAGTAACTGATTTCATAATCATCTACAACCTAATAAAAAATACAGTATTCTAAATGTAATAACAGTTCTAATCAATATTATTTATATTATATGTTGAACACTCTTCTTTATTTTTATACAAAATAAACCTCGCTCTTTATTTTTTTCCAGCAAATTGAATAATTTACATTAACTATATATGTAAAATAAAAAAGAATATAGTTTTAATTTGCTTAAGAACATTGTTTCACATGTGATACTATTTTATTATTTTGTAATGTGAAATTCCTCTTGGTATAAGTTAATTCAACAATAGTGAAACCAACAAAATTTTTATGTGTTTACAAAAGAAATTTAATGAAATATTACTACACGCCCTGAACAGTATTGTTAATATTTATCAAAAACTAATAACATAAAATCTAATAATAAGAAAAAATATCTTTTGAATCACCGATTATTCGTGTATTGGGTCACGCATAACACAATTCTATATACCATACTATAAATACAAATCTGTAAGGAAATTAAACATATATACTACATGTGTGTATGTGTGTATTGTAATGCGAGATATTTTTACGGAAACAAAATAAATTTCAGTTTAATCCTACTCTTTCGCACACCAATATTTAATGTTATTCGTCATTTACTTACTCCATTTGAAATCACTGAGGGGGCTCCGGTAGCCTGAAAAAGGAATAAACACATCGCGAATGTGTTGTAAGGCGCAGAGGAAGGTAGATACAGAATCAAAAAAACGAGTTTTACGCACGATGCACTTTATTTAACTAAACAACTAAGATAGTACTTGGTAACTAATATTCGATGACTTACTCAAATCTCTTTCTCGCGCGAGTATCGCGGTCGACGCAGCTTGATCACCGTGAACGTTGACCCGATCGTTTACCCGGAGGAAATCAAATTAAATAAACTGGACACCGCGCAGTGCGCGCCTACCTCTGACACATAGCAGGAGGCCTGGCGATGGAGACGGGCCCGTGGATGGTAGGACGGGCACGGGCGCACCGTTGCTCGGCGTCTGCAAAGGCGACGTCGTCTTCCTCTCACCCTTCTTTCTTATCTCTCGGCCCTACGTACGGAAGGATGCCGTCGCTGCTCCTCTCTGCTCATCTGTCCCCTTCTTGCTTCTCTCGCTATTTCTCCTTCACTCTCTATTTTTCTTGTCATTGACTCTTCTCTCTCTCTCTCTCATTGAACAGTGAACCGATAGATGTTGTCGAAGCTATTCTTACTATGCATTCTAATGCTCATGGGATTGATAACATCCCAATAAATTATCTTAAACAAAGCCTGCCAATAATTTTACCCATACTTAAAAATGTCATAATTCTTCCTTACAATCAGGAATATTCCGAACTACTCGGAAAATTGCAAAGGTTATTCCAGTACCTAAATGTCCACCGCCACGTGAAATGAGTCATTATAGACCGATTAGCATACTCTGCGCTACATCAAAACTTCTAGAACGTGTTGTATATAAGCAAATTTCCGGGTTTATCACCGAAAATAAGATACTAGACGACTACCAGTCGGGCTTTAGAAAACTACATAGCACATAAACAGCTCTTTTAAAAATTTGTGATGATATTCACCAAGCCTCCGATAACAAAGAAGTGTACTCTTGGTTGCGATTGACTTTTCTCGAGCTTTCGACTTGGTTAATATACCGTTATTATGCAAAAAACTGGAACACTCTGGTTTTTCTGATGCTTCGCTTAACTGGACTGCCTCATTTTTATCTAATAGGAAACAATACGTAAGTTCAACTACAGGTGAAAATTCCTCTATTATGACTCGCACGTCTGGGGTTCCGCAAGGTAGCGTACTTGCCCCATCGTTGTTCTCTCTTTTTATTAATGATGCTCGATTAGCTCTTCAATATAGTAAACATCACCTCTACGCTGACGATTTTACCGTTTACATTAGCAGGCAGTTTAGTGATTTAGAAATAATAATTACGAAGATGAACATTGACCTTCATAATCTATTTCTTTGGGCGACTTTTAATGGCCTTTCTATCAGCGCTAGTAAAACACAATCCATTTGGTTAGGTACTAGGAACTTTGTGCATCGTCTGCCTATAACAGACGAAAACTGGATTTGGGATAAGATGTTAGGAGAATAAAAGTTAAAATATAAATGCAAAGCACAAAGAACTTTATTAATAATGTTATTACGACGATGTGTACAGTTGGAAAGCTGACGCGAAAAGAATGCCGCTCGAGTCTCGATAGCTTACTTTATACATCGCTTGCCCCATGAAACAAAGGGCATCGGACACCACGGTCCTTCGCCGTTTCCGAACACAATATACCATATATGTATACTCGGGCGCGCGACTTCGGGCTCTCCACGGCTTCGCTACAGAGAACCTCAACAACACATTTACGTTGAGGTTTATAGCCTTCACAGCCACGAGTTTTTTCAACACATTTTCTCGTGCACGTCTATTCGGAAAGAATAGTCGCGAGCCTCGGATAAACCCGGCCCGCACATATGGCTTCCAGGCCATGGGCGAACCCATGCACAGTCCGAGCTAGGTCGTGGAAATCCTAGTCACCATAGGCCTCGTTAGTTACAAAGATACTTAACTATGAATTTTAAAATACTATAAATCAATCAGTTAATAGTCCTAAATCTAAACAGTATTAAATGTAATATAATATAAATTTTTTATAATATAACATAATATAAATGACTTAAACGCTATAAAATAAACACTAAGAATCGAGCGGCTTTCGTTTCTTACAAACAATAATATTCTTATTTCCGCATTCGCCCAGATTTCAAACAATTCTGGGGAAAAGGGAAAACTCCACGAAAAACCATTTGGAAAAAATCGAGGAAAAAACCTTTTCCGTAAATAAGAATTTACAATAATGATTATTACATTACTTTCTTATTCATGCCCAAATAATAAATAAAAGCTTTTAGTTTTCTGTTGACAAAAAATAACGCACCATTCCGCTAAAACTCGCCTAGGCGCCTTTATTCTTACATATTAAGTTAATATTAGATGTTTAAAATTATTCAAGAATCTGTCAGTAACACTGCCTATCTCCGATTTAACGTCACTTCACTTAAACCATGATAGAGTTACATACACTAATATTATTAAAATACTCGGTATTATCTTCGATAGCTTCTTAACTTGGGCCCTGCAATGCATGCTCACCGCAAGGAAATGGGTTGCAGCGTTAGCAAGGTGACGCAAAAGCAGTAACTGCTTTACACTTCAGTTAAAAGTAAGACTTATTAAGCAGCTAGTCTTTCCATACTTAGATTATTGCTGTTATCTCTTTCTTGACCTTTCCGCCGAGCTCATGTTGAAGCTACATCGCTGTAAGAACGCTGCAATCGGTTCGCGTTAGAACTTAAAAAATCCGATCATATTTCCTCCGCTTACAGGACCTTAGGAATTCTATATATCTTATAATCTACGTAGAGAGTACCTTACCGTTATGCTACTGGCATCTGTACTGACACGGTGAACCACTTTATATTTATAATAAGCTAAAATTTAAAAAAAGTATCAGTTTAGCCTCGCTCCGTGATATTGACATTGACCTATTTATTAATAGGGCACGATTATCACGCAATATGTACTGATTCACCATTGCTGCTTCACGTTTGTGGAATGAAATACCAGCACTTATAAGATCTTCCTATAAAACTGCTGCTTTTATGCCTGCGCTGATTCGATTCTATAGAGAACGTTATCTTAGTAATTGATTTATGTTACACATAAGCGCCTCTTAAGTAATGTTAATATTATTAATATTTTTTTTCTGTTATTATATTTTACTTTTATATAATTATATTATTATATTTTTATATTTATATTGTTAAAAATTGTTGTTATATATGTAATATTGAAATTATGACTAATTTGTGTTATGATATATAGCTTGTCTATTATTGTAATATTTCTATGCTCGCCTATGAGGGACCACGAGTCCTTAGGCTTTAATAAATAAAATTTTAATTCTAATTCTAATTCTTGCTCTCTCTTTCTTCTACCTTTTACTCGTCTCTCCTTCTCTCTCTTCTTGCTTATTTCTTTAACTCTTACTTGATTTCCTCTTGCGCTTCATCTTCCTTATTTCTCTCGCTCTCTCTCATTCGCTCTCTCCTTCTCTCGCTTCCTTCGGCAGATCTCTATTTCTTTTTCCTCTTCTCTCTTTTCTTCGCTCTCTGACCCTCTTTCTTCTCCACTACTTTGTCCTTTTCTCGCCGAAATCACTCACACACCTCTCTTATACTGCCTCCTTTCAGCTCCGTCGGTAATCCCGGCGAGAATGTCGCTGTTCATCGAGTGGCTCTCAAATTTTCAGAGTAAAACAAAACAAAAACAAAAAAAAGAGGTATGTACGACGGTGGACGGCAGTGATTGAGTCACGTCTGGCGTGATGCTCGCTGCGCAAAATACAAATTTACCAAGAGTTTCATATTAAAACAATTTAATTTTAGATATATAATAACATATATACGTATTTTATTTTGATTGTGAAGAATAAAGGAAATTTTCAAATAAATTTTATGTATCTAATAATTTGTAATAAATTTTACGCATTTCGAAGACATTCGCGCAAAAAATCTTTGATCTAACAATTTTCTTAATCAGTCGCTGTACCTGCGAAATTAACAAAAAACAAAAAAAAAATAAGTATGAATACTCATTTTATTTAACATACGCGAAATGTTTATTATGACTTTCACACAGAAGAATTTCAATATGTTCTATTTTTTTATATCTTCTAATATTATCTTTGCAAAATTTAACAGTGCTTTCTATATTCATTCAGTGCTCATTCAATTTCAGATAAACAATTTCTTATTAACTTATATAGTATTTGAACACATTTATAGACTCAAGAACCTTGTAATATAAACTGAATAGTTATTTTTACAACATTTTTGATTATTTTAGTCATCTTGCATTTGAATTTTAATCATACCTTTAAATATTTGTAGAGCTAGGACGACGATTTTTTATTGTAACTCTTTCTTACATGTTATTCTACCTGTTTATTCTAATATATAATTTAATTTCTTTCTTTCTCAGAGTCAAAATTCATTCTCTATGAAACTAATAATCTATATAGTGTATATATATATATATATATATATATATATATATATATATATAGTAACACGCACAGACTAGGGTTACCTGCACATGTTATTAACAAATACTAATTTAGAAAATTCAAAAAAGAATAGAAAAGGGGAAAGTAAGAGAGAGGGAGAGACAGAAGATGAGGTATAGGATGTTGATGGTTTTTTGAAAATAATATAATATTATAGTGTTATAATAATGTTTATGACAATTCACGGAGTAACGGTCCTTTTTTTAATATATAAATATTTAAAATTATTATTGAATTCAATATCCACAGTATTCTCTTTTGGTTGTGAATTTCCTCGCATAGTGAGTTATCATATCAAATTTGATTTCTGGCGCATCGTTGTGACTACCGCATATACAACTGCCATCAGTGTTCAGAAAATGGGAGGCGAGGCGATCAATATGGGTTCGGTCGACTTGCATTCCCAACCTGACCCCGGACGAGACCATTCGAGGACCTACTTTCTGTAATCATCAGTCGCCATCGATTGATCAGGCTGAATATAGGCCGGATCCAGTTGAAGAAACGTCAACGATTGAGGAAAGCAACGGTGGCGAATTGAATCCAGACCCGATAGCTGTGCGGCTGAAGGAAGCGCGCTGGTGGATTTTGATACAAATTGCAGAGTAGCGGATTTGTACATTATATGACACTAGCGCATCGCGTACTGTCATGGGCAAAACTGGCTTGTTATTAGCTAGTGCGTACCAATGAAAGTTCTACCCTGCATCTGGAGTTGGTGCTAGAGTCCCAGGGAACTCTCCGCTCTACGTCAAGGGCCACGTCGAACTGCCGTTCAAGGTGGCATGTATCATACGCGATGTATAGGTCGCTGTGATTCCAAACCTAGAAGTAGATTGCTACGTAGGTGCCAATTTCGCGTATGCGTTCGGAACCATCCATGCCCGGTTGATAATTCGCTATATGTTAAAGAATCGATTTGATGAGTCAGGTTGGAAATAGTCGTAGTTACACTTAATGAAATACATCTGGCACCGTTCCAATTAACTGTCAGTTTATCCTTTGAAGTTGTCCCAGTAGGCGGATTAGATGCAAAAGAAAATACTGGCTTTGATCTAATCAATGAATTCTCCAGATTAGCTTTCATTGGTCTCGTGGATATAACCCGGCAGGAGCAACAGCAATTCAAAAAGTGGTTAAACGAGGGTCTGCCACTGGGACGTACGACATAGAAAAAGCATATGATAGATGTAGGAGATTCCCTATACGTCAAAAGGCTCACCCAGTCTCGAAGAAAATTAAAAAAAAAAATACATTCTCAAGTTAAAGAGATGCTAGAGACTGGAGTAGTGGAATCAATCACTAGTGGGTTGTTCAAGCCCAGTCGTAATAGTACGGAATACCAATTAGAAATTAGATTTTGTATCGAATTTTGAAAAGTAAATTTAGTTTCGAAATCCTATGAATATCCGTTGCCTAATATATATATATATATATATATTGACCATGCATCTGAGCAATGCGTATCATCAAATACCACTTCAACTGGAATCTAAACCGATTACAACATTTATGATATCTGAAATAGAATTATTCCAGTTCATCTAAATGCCTTTCGGTCTGTGGAACGCTGGAGTATGATTTCAACGATTGATAGATCCAATAATCGAACCAGGCCTCGACGCGAACGCTTTTTCGTATCTGGATGATATTAGCATTGCAAAAGGAACCTTCGAAGAGCATTTAGACTGGATATGTCGTGTTATAGCTCGAGTATCTGAAGCTGGATTCACGATTAATGGAGAGAACAGTGTCTTTGGACATAATGAAGTTAAGTATTTAGGCGTTCTCGTTAATACGAAGAGATTCCGTCCCGATCCCGATGAGATAGAACCAGTGATGCAATACACGGAATCGAAAAACCTGAAAGAACTTATGCGCTTCCTCGTTATGACATCGTAGTATAGAAAGGTTTTGAAAGACTTCGCCAGTATTGTCGATGCACCGCTCATGAGTCTGACTCGAAAGACTGCCGATATGACTGTACCAAGGAACAGCAAGCCTTATTCGCGAAGATTGAATTAATTATCGCGTCAGCAGTCATTTTGCATCAACCGTTATTTGATATCCAGTTCTCTCTACAAACAGTGATATTGCCATTGGAGCGATTTTGACGCAAGAAGTCGACAGACACGAAGTTGTTTGAGTTTGCGAGTAGAGCGCTCTCTCAAGCCGAAATAAATTATTCTGTAAAAGAGAGAGAGAGAGAGAGAGAGAGAGAGAGAGTGCTTGGATGTCGTCTGGGATATTGGTAAATTCCGTCCATATATATACAGATATCATTTCCGCGTCGTTACGAACCACGATAATCAGAGGTGGATTCGTACGATGCGGAATCCAGCCAGCAGGCTTGTTCGACGCTATCTTATGGTGCAGGAACAATGTTTCGATATAGATCATTGGAAAGAGACGTTAAATAAAGTGCCAGACGCCCTTTCAAGGATATCTGAACGCAGTGATTCGTCTTGCTCCACTGTGACGTGGGCAGAGATATTCAAAATGAGTGGTACCTGAGATGGTTCAAAAACGTCCAGGATTGCTAAAACGATTATAAGAAATGGAAAATAATCTATGGCAGTTATACTGCTATCGCTCAGCTGAATTTGTCGTGGTCATTCTGGGCTTGGAAGATCGTCGTTTGTAAGGAGCGTCGTGATCCTGTACTTAAAGAGTGTCAAGATAACCCAACAGTCGGACTTCAGGTCGAGAAAACATCTTCACTTGAATCCGCAGGTTTTATTGTTAGCCTGGATTTTATAAAACAGTTCAAAATTATGTACAGAAGTGTCTTATATACGAGCAGTTCAAGGTAGAGCAAACACAAGGGAAGGTTGTGAAGGACCGATTGAGAAATTCGTTCATGAACATCTCAAACCGAACGTCTCATCAGAGGAAGGTGTTCGCTTAGAAATCACACCAGGTTCAAGTGATGGAGCTCTAAGAGACTAAGCATACCTCGACCGCCGTTGGACAATAACGGGGCGTTGTACGACCTGCCCACTGCACATGAGACTTCACGAGCGGGTGAAGCATCCGATACGAGGCCCTCTGAGCAGGGCATACCTGCCCTGTACTTACTTGCGATCCATTAGAATCCGTCCGGGTAGGCAACGAGGTCGTCTGCGTGAGAATAATAAGACCGAGGAAGAAGAGGTTACCTTCCCATTAATATAGTTCGTTTCTCCCTTTTCTGTTACAGATGCAAAACTTGATGAATGAAGCTTTCGTCGCCGAGTTAAAGGAACTGCTTGGACAGATGTGGGGGCAGGGCTTTGTCTTGACGGTAGTCCGTCAGGGCTATCGAACTGCCCATCCTGTCCCTTTGAATTAGTGCCTTCCAGATCCCTCCTCTTAAGTTATAGAATTACTAGAGGATGAAAATGCGGGGTCGGTCGACGAGGATTACGTCCCTCTCTGATGTCCCCTGTCGGTGTCAAGTCCTACTCGTTCAAAGGGCGCCGCAAGGGGAAGGAACTCTCCTTCGTCTTCACTAAGAGCTCTACGGGCTCAGATCATTACTCCCAGAGCTGGAACTTCGGGTCAAGAGGGGGTGCTTCGTTGGCCTCAGATTCGAGCTCTACGGTCTGAGGCCACCCCTCTCGATGCTGGGTTTCGGGACAAAAAGGGGTGCGTCTTAACTTAAGTGAGAAAAGCAATTCCTCAACTGGAGCTGCGGGCTCTCGTCCAGCCGTAGCGCCGTCGGTCACCCCTCATCTAGATGGAGTTCCGGAATAACACGGGGAGAAAACGGAGGCACCATTCAGCTCCACAGCTGGATTAGTGGAGTGTAAAGAGGCCTCCGCAACTATACCCACCGGTCCTGGGGTCGAAAACCCAGGAAAATAGGGAATGTCACGACATACAGCCGTCAGGCTTCGGCTGCATGTCCATTTCCCCTGCATCAGGATTTACTGCGCCTGGATCAAGTACCGGAGAAGATGAGCTTACAAGAGCACGTCCTCCAAAGCTGGCTCCACTCCAACGAATAGAGCGAGACATCGTGGACGTCTTGGCTGATTATAAAGCCAAGGCTGATATAACCAAGAAGGCTGAGACTAGAGTCATTGATCTCTGAGAGGACCTACGGGCTCGACCCAGCTATAAAAAGCAGGTCGGTCCTATAATCGCCTAAGAGGTCGATGACCTAAAAATGCTGGCCCAACTTCAGAAGGCGTTCGGGAGCTTATGCCGACAACGCCCGGAAAAGAAAAGGATGGAGGAGTTGACAGTAGTCTCCACTCGCCAAATGGCCGCAGAGGCCTAGCTTAAAGAAGCGCGCCAGCTGGGGAAGGATATCCCCTCCTCGCTGCGGGATTCTGCGGAGTTAACCGCGGATGAGCGGCTGCGGGCGAGAGCAACTTCGCAACCTTAGGGAGACGTGCTGGAATGACACCAAGATGTACTACCGGTAGCCCTGCTAGCAGAGGCAGGGAAAGTCAATCAAGCTGTCAGAATAAGAATGACTCTTGACCGGAGGAATCTAAGGCATTTAAAAAACAAAAAGATGTCACCATCACAACTGGAATAGGACTTTAGGTCGTATTACGGCCATGATCTTATTGGTTGATATGACCAACCTCACCGGTACTTTTTCTGTGGGTATCCAAGTGTGACGAAAAAGGACACATGTCCAAATCGTGACGTCTATAGGATAATAAGGAAAGTACCCTGATTCCTTAAAGACCCAATAGCGGAGAAGAAAAAAGTTTGTTTTGTCGTTGCTGTTTTTTTGCTGTTGTCGTCTCAAGGTAAATAGTTTTAGGGTTAATATATTCTTTATATATATATATATATATATATATATATATATATATATATATAAATTGATTGATTACCATTACTAAAATTATTTTTCTTTTACAGTCCATATTTTCTTTTATCATCGCGTAAGTTATGGCGCAGAGTTGTATAAGCCGTGGTATTCGTAACGTCTGGATGGGGGTATACACGTACAGGGAAAGGTTACCTATACGTATTATTAAAAAATACTAATTTAGAAAATTAGAAAAGGAACGGCAAAGGGGAAAAGAGAGAGGGAGTGTGGAAAATGTGGTATAAGATGTTGATGGATTTTGGAAAAAATATAATATTATATTATTATAATAAAGTGTGTAATAACTTGTGTGTAATAGCCGGTGGTCAAGGCAAAGTAAGGAGGACGCCCAATTAAGAGAAGACTGTGTAAACTCAGCCAGTTAAGGCATTAGTTACAACAGATGTTCAATTAGTCGTCCATTTTCTTGAATACATGTTTTCATTCACGGACGGAAACTCGGGCAGACTTTCTCTAATGATTGAACTGTAATCCATTCTAATATTCTTCTTATAATTTCTTTCATCTCATCTGTGGTTGTTGAAGCTTCAGTAAACACTTAATTTTTTACAGCAACCCATAGAAAAAATCTATCGGTGTGAGATCTGATAATTTGGCTGGCCATTCATCTACTTATCTGTCAATCCTTATCCATAAATTAGATATATGGCATTCAAGAACGCCTCAACTGATCGTGTCCAGTGTGCTGGTGCTCCATCTCGCTGAAATCACATGATTTGTCTTAAGGTAATAGATACTTCTTCTAACCAATTTGGAACTTTATTCTGGAAAATTTTCAAATAGAAATGACAATTCTAATTATTTAAAAAAGAGCGTTCTGCAGATCTGTATTTGGCTTGAAAATCGCGATGAACTTTAATCATATTAACTATTTGCTCTGTTTATAATCAGTCTTGACAGGAAAAAATCTTAAAACCACAGAAAAAATAAAGTGTCCAAAGACCAAATTATTGGAATTAAAACTTTTTTCTCAAGGAGCATCAATAAAAAATCCAATTTCTCTTTATGTGATGCGAATCGGAACTTGAAACGGCCGAGAATGAAGCAGCTGGAATCCAATGATCTTTCTTTACTTGGACGGGCTCATCTCCTAGACTAAACTGAACAATACCATACATGTACAATTTTGCGCACTCTTTAACTTCAGCACGAAAATAGAGATTTTTGTCAATACCTGTTACGTTGACCTTGTAACATAGCGCTTTGGTGAGAGCTAATTCGTGCTCCACTTCAACGGCCTCGGCCCCGATCGCTGAGCACGCCATCGGGTTTTTTTCACCCCACCAAAGGCTATGTTCTGTTCGTTTTACTTGCATAAACGAGTGGCTCCCACTCAACCCGCCTCGGCCCCTAGTTTGCTTAATTTTTATTTCATACTTATTTTTCTATAGTTCAAATTTTTAGAGTGAGTCGCGTTGGGCGATTAAAATGGGATACCCTGTAGAAACGGAATAGGTACCGGACAGTTTTTATGGCATTGGAGAATACAGTTCACTGGAGCGCTCCCAGAGGACGTGGAGAAGTTCGTCGAAAGACTTGAGGAAACAACGAACAGCCTAGACATCCCCGCGACAGACATCTTAAAATTAATCACAGGGATTCTAAGTGCATCGGTTCTTACCTCCAGAGAATGTGCGTCTTAATTAATAAGATGGCGCCCGCGCTCATCCTTGAAACTCAGCTGGACAGAATCTATCGAAATTCGTATCCGACATAAATCGACAATAGAGACAGAAGTGACTTCGAGTCGATCGACGAGCCATAGTTGATATGGCAGCAGATGGAATTAACCTTTAGAGTACTGGTATCACGCATATATGCGTTAGAATATAAACCATTGTAAAACACCTATTTTGTACCGAATAACGATTAAGAATAATGGATAGGTACTAATAATAATTAACAATAAATAATAATTATTATTATAAATAATTTATTATTATTATTATTATACATAAATACATAGTTATATTAACAAAATTTAAAATAAACTTCATAAGGATTTCTCATAGTTTGCTCCTCAAAATTTCAAATTTGTCCATTTTGATTTTAGAATGGTAATCAGCGACCTATATATAAAGCCTATATATATAAATATATATATATATATATATATATATATATATATATCTAGGTTTTATATATAGATTATATATATATATATATATACTTTGCCATGCGTGTAGAATAGTTTTCTTCGATTATGAAAAATTTAAATTAATGCTCCGACTCGCATGCTCCTATTTTGCGAGGCAAGATACAATTTTGGATAGACTACGCAGCAGGGAATGCCGTTACAAGAAAGGAAGCATACCTACTACCACAAATGGATGTCTTACTAAACAACTTATACGATGTCAGATATCTGTCCAAGTTTGAAATTAGTTAGGCTTACCTCCAGATACTGCTAGACTAGAGCAGGAAAGAGGTTACCGTTTTTACGATTCCGCAAAAGGAGCTCTTCCAATATACGTGGCTGCCATATGGTCTGACAAATTCCCCGGCTACAGTCCTGATAGGTATGAACCTCATCTCCGGGCCAGAATGGCAACCGACTGTTTTCGTCTTATGGACGGCATAATTTTCATCACAAAGACTTTCGAGCAGCATACTCGTGACTTAAAAGCAGTACTCACCCGTTTAAATGAAGTAGGATTACAAATTCATAAAGAAAAATCCGAGTTTTACTGCCCGGAGACCAAATATCTCGATTACATACAATCAGCAATACGTTCTAAAAACGGATGCTAGTAATCATGCCCTAGAGACAATGTTGAGCTAAAACCATCAAGGCAAAGAACATCCAATTGCCTATGCGAGCAAGACTCTAACACGTGCAGAATCTAACTACACGGTCACCGAAAAAGACTGCCTAGCCATTCTGTGGCACGTGAAAAAGTTCGGTGGATACTTGCTAGGCGAAAAATACACAGTCATTACATAGCGCAGTAGACTGAAGAGGATAAACACACTTAAAGATCTGACAGGCCGCCTAGCAAGATGGGCAACCGTCACACGGGCGTACAATATGGATATTGTTCACCGCAAAGAAGCTTTACACCATGTACCAGATGCCCTTTCAAGACCACCCCAACTAGCCAAATCCCCAACCACTATCCTCACCACCATCGAACAAGACAGTTGGTACGATGCGAATAAGTTCAAAAACTAATAAATACTATTTATCAAACCAATAACTACTATTATCAAAAACTAAATAAGTTTAAAAACAACCTGAACGATAACCGGACTGGACAGTAAAAGTCAGCCGAATTTATAAACATCGTCAGAACGTTCTTACCGAAATACTGGAAACAGTCAAGAAGATTGGAAGCTGACAGTCTCAGTAAGTGATCGGAAGCGAGTGCTTCACGGATGTCACTGTACACTGACATCGTGACACTTCGGCGTAGAGTACATATGTACGTAAAACATTGTTTGTAATGCCAATTACACAAGGTATTTCAACGATTAATGGCCCACCGAATTCACGGCACAACGAAGCATAGAAGGTCTGTGGACCGGCATCGCAGCAGACATCATGAAGCCCTTTGCGGCCAGCAAACGGCATCAAAAAATTTTCCTCGTCTTTGAGGATCTTTTTACAAAATATGTTGAGATAAGGCCACTATGAACATCCCACGGCAAAACCATGGGCAAAGTATTTGAGGAGCAAATTCTTTATAAATGGGGCTGTATTAAATATTCAATAACCGATAATGACACGGATTCGTCCATAACTTGTTGAAGGGCAGATTAGCAGAATTGGGAATAGTACACCCATTGATTGTGCCCTACCATGCTTAGGCGAATTCAGTCGATCGGTTCAATGAAGATGATCGCCATCGTTGTTAAAAATGATTACGAGGACTGCAATCTCCATCTCCCAGAGCTTGCATTTGCGGTGAGGACTGTCATATGTATACCAGCACACAGGTGTCGCCGGTCTTGTAAATTTCGATCTGAATCCGCATAAAATGGCAACATACCGTCTTACCCAAGGAATAGCACTACAAATGAAAAATTTAACACTAACGAATTGATATAACAGAATGAAGAAATTACCTGTCATACATAACCTGGTGAAACAAAACCTGAGCACCGATATCGAAAAACAGGCTAAACAATATAACAAAGGGAGAAAACAAAAAAACTTCAAAAAGGATGGCATCGTGTGCAGATACAACCAAATCTAATTTTCAGGTCCAGATAAATTTACGGCTAAGCTGGCGCCAAAACTTGTAGCCCTGTGTCAGATCACGAGAAACATCTCCCCTCTAACATTCGAAACAACGGACCTGAGCAATGGGAAAAAGACCCGTCATATGTCGGACCTAGATATATACGATCCACCTAACGTTCAAAATACTATTACAGATCCCACCAACAACGACAACTATGCAGGGCACAACAAGAGACCGACGATTATGGTGGTGGATGATCGTGAACTTTTCTCAGAAATTTAAGGAAATTAGAGTGCTTTAACGATCAAGGTACAAATATGTTTAGGTGTTACAAATTTTGCTAATAATTTGTTTAATCTGCTGAAAAAGTTTATTTATAGAAAAAATACAAGAAATATAATTAAACTATATGCAAAGCGCTGAAGTATAACGAACGACGGTGCGAAACCTTCTGGTAATTTTTTCGTGCTCGGATAGAGCAGAGGTCTCCGGGAAGAGACCCCCCTCTACTACACTTTTACAATCCACATACCTGAAAATTCTGTGTTTGTGCATCTTAACAAAACACATGCCTTGGTAATTAAGTTTTATTACTAGAAACCCTACTAGATTTTGCTAAACTGTCCGATTGAACCTTGAGACACAACCAGAACAGAAACTATTATTTTATTTATGATATTTATAAACTGCTTTATGATACTTATAGATATTAGATACTTATAGACTGCTTAAAACATAACATCCCCCCGGCTGTCCAAAAAATGGAAGTCTTCTTTTTTCTTTTTAATTATACATTAGTCGGTCCTGTTTTCGCGGCTTGCACCCGCTATACGTTATTACAGTATACGAGCTTTTATTATCTTTTATTTGCTCTTATATTCGTACAAATGCATATCGATATTGTCGTTATCGTTACCTATGAGAACTAAGTCACGGATTTTGATTTCTCTTATATAGGTTTTCTTATTTTTCTGAATTCATAACGATCCTAAGTATTCGCTACGGAAATATTCTCTCAATTTTCGTTTGATTTCCTGCCTATACGCGTAGCATCTTCCAAAATCTAAATTTTCCACTTGCTTAAATTGACCATGCCGCTTTCTACTACATTTTGCAAAAACATTGTACTACACAATGGAATCAATTCATCGTTAGTATCTCCTACAAATTTTATCGGACGCGCGCTAATTATGGCTTCACAATCTGTAAGAGTTGTTAACATTGCCTCGTAACTCAAAGATGCGTTTTACAAAGTCCGCCGCAGTAAACTTTTTAGAATTCCAATCAAACGTTTCCAGAAAACTCCCCAGGAAGATGCAGGGGATGCGTTAAAAAGTCATTTAATTTTTTGCATGGCCGCGGTAACTTTTAGTTTACTAAAATCCAGTTTTATTAAAGCATTATTTAGTCCAGTAAAATTTGTCCCGTTTTCACTATATATGGTTTGCCCCTCCGGGCAATAAAACGTTGTAATGCCATTAAAAATGATGGCACTGACAGAATTGACCAGTTTTAAATGTACTGTGCGATAAATCGCGCATGTGAAGAGACTAATCCAGGCCTTTTGACTCCCTTTCAAGTATACAGGTCCTGCGAAGTCCACGACCACTACTTCGAAAATCGCGGCATTTCTAATACCATTGAGAGGTAGTGGTGTAGTTTCTCAATTAAGCTGTTGAGAGAGGTGACGTTGACAGACTAAGCATTTTTTCATGACTGCTCTGATTGTTTTCTGACCACTTAAGATCCAATAATACTTTCTGAGTGCAATTAGATTTATATAAATAATAAGATTTATCAAAATGTGTTTGTTCGAATGGACATCGAAAATTAAATGTATCATCAAGGTAAAATAATCTAGTTTTCACTCGTAAAATTCCCTCGTCGTCTAAAAAAGGTGTAAATGTTTAATTCTTTCGATACATTTATCAGCAAAGCATATACTCTGTATGCTTTTAATGAGGTGCTTCTCTGCATTTTCAATTTCAAATGCTTCTAAAACACCTGTTCCTTTAATCGTTAAATTATTCTTCCATTTCAAATTAATCTTTTAATAAATGCTAAAATACGCACTACCTTATTGAAATTTGAAAACCGATTATACCATGGATTAAAATTGTGGATCAATATTGAATCAAATAACGCACACGGTAATTTAGGAGCAGACTTTTTCAATTCACTATTAATTTCTTCCTCACTATAAGTTAATATACCGGACGGCCACGCTTCAGAAGGATCGCGTAACCACCCCGGTCCGCTCCACCAATTCGACATTAACAATTGTTTAACTGTACATCCCCTAGATGGTAAATCTGTAGGATTCAGTTCCCCATTATTATGTCTCGACTGATGTTTATTCGATATCCTACAGATTTCCTTAACTCGATTTTCGACGAAGACACTCCAATTACTTCCTCTATTTCTCCACGACAATACTGTAGAAGAGTCTGTCCAATAAATAACCTTTAAATTTTTAAATGCAACGGATCCCAAAATTGTTTCTGTGCGTCGTGTACCTATAGTTGTAGCTAACAATTCTAAAATAACGGCTGCGTATGCCACCTTACTTACATCGCAGAAGGTATACAAAGTAACAATTTTGACATCCTTATCGCCAAACATGCAGCTCGGTATCTTAACCACATGTAATTGTTTCAATCTATTTACTCATTTTAAAAATTGCATCGCTGTTTCATCATTTACCAGGTCATTCCAATTCAAACGACGCAACATGTTTCTTGTAATAGGAGGGGATAAAAAATTCGATGAGTATATCATAAGATTTTTCTTTTAGTTATACGAGGTATGGCTATTGAATAACGAGACTGACGCTGCATTGGAACGAGTGCGCATGCGCCAACAAACATTGACCAACAGCTGTTTAGTTTGAGACTTTCTCTTCAGAATTCAGTTAGTCTCGTTTCTGTAAGCAACATCGTTGTGTTATAACCTTCATTTACATTAGTGTTGTGATTTTGTTTTGCCGGAAAATGGTTAGCATATTAATAGAGCAACGAATTGTTATTAAATTTCACTTTAAACTTGGAAAAACCGCTATCGATACCTATAATTTACTAAAAGAAGTGCATGGCAGTGAATTTTTATCGCGGACTCGTGTTATTGAATGGTTTAAGCGTTTTCAAGATGGTCGACAAGACGTTGAAGGTGATTCGCAGCCAGGTCGTCCTTCAACATCAAAAACGGATGAATGACAATGTTGAAAAAGTTGCTAATTTGATTCGGTCTGACCGTCGATTAAGTATTCGTACAATTGTTGAATTTGTAGTTATTGCTAAAGAATGTGTACGGCAAATTTTACCTGACAATTTGAACATGCGAAAAGTGTGTGCAAAAATGGTACCAAAAAACATGTTTATACTGACACTTTGAATGCCTTTGATAATGACCCAAATTTATTGGAAAGAGTAATAACATGTAATGAATTTTGGTTTTTTA
Source organism: Sycobia sp. Sy_11 (assembly GCA_018907035.1). NCBI lineage: Eukaryota > Metazoa > Arthropoda > Insecta > Hymenoptera > Epichrysomallidae > Sycobia > Sycobia sp. Sy_11. The sequence continues at coordinate 1,864,600 of JACCIC010000070.1, read as the reverse complement.
CTTATGATCCGGAAACGAAGCGCCAATCCATGCATTGGAAGACCCTAACTTCACCAAGAGCCAAAAAACCAAGAATGAGCATGTCAAAATTTAAAGCAATGATGATTGTTTTTTTTTATATTCATGGGATTGTGTACCTTCATTGGGTTCCTGAAGGTCAAACAATTAATCAACATTATTATCTTGAGGTACTTAAGAAATTACGTGAAAGAGTAAGAAAAAAACGACCCGAAATGTGGAAGGACAAATGATGGATTTTGCACGAAGATGTGCCAGCTCATGCCGCGTTATCTGTTAAGCGGTTCCTGACGAAGTATAGCACCCCAGTGTTAGAACATCCACCTTACTCACCAGACCTAGCACCATGTGACTTTTATCTTTTCTCTAAGGTGAAATCTGCATTGAAAGTTACGAGATTTGAATCCGTAGAAGCTGTTCAAGAAAAAGCAGCAAGAGTCCTGAAAGAGTTAACAGAAGATGACTTTCAGCATTGTTTCCAACAATGGAACATTCGCATGGAGCGTTGCAGGGTTAGAGAAGGGGTGTATATTGAAGATGATAATATGTAATTATGTATAAAATGAAAATAAATTTTTTTACAATATCAGTCCCGTTATTTAATAGCCATACCTCGTAATATTTAAATTCTAGGTATCTAAATTAGCTACTTTAAGGCACAAAGTATCTTCTCTTTTATTCCAATTAATACCTAACACGGATGAACTTTCGTTAATGCTACTATCAAAAATATTCTCCCATCGCCGAAGATCAAACCCGGCCAAACACATTGCTAGTTGTGCATCGTGACGCTAGTATCGCAATTATCGACATAAAAAGTGATCTTCAATTGCAAAATATTTTCGCTTTCCTAGTTTTCTGTTTTTAATTTTGCTAGTTTCAGATTTAACAGTTTACTGAGGTGGAAATCAATTATCGCACTTAAAATAAACAGACAGCCACAAATACCGAATACTATCCTACAGTGCCTATATATCATCAAATTACCGCATTTATCATACCAAAAAATTGCAAAAAATCACGATCACATGGATGAATTTCGATCTGTAAAAACGTTTTTTGATATCAGCTAATATACCTATTTTACCTTTGCGAAATGTAAGCAGAATCGCTCTAATTAACTCCATGAGATTTGGTTCTTTATGAAGGCAATCATTGAGTGACGGTGTTTCATTTTCTTCTGCAGAGGCATCGAACACAGGCCTAATTGTCGTAGTAGAATTCTCTTTAAAGACAGGTCTATGCGGCAGGTAGTGATCCTTATTCCATTGTTCACCATCCACAGATACTCGCTCGATAATGCCAAATGAAACCCATTCTTACAATACAGCATCGTATTCTGTATACTTAACCGCTGTTCTTAATTTTTTTACTGTTGCCTGCAATCTTTTCAAGACGATCTTTTTATTATCTGACAACAATTTATGATTTTACAGCCATGATAATTGCACTTCGTATCGACCATTGCTCTGCTGAGTCTCTGTGGTTAGAAGCATATTTTTGCTTTCTTTATCGTGATCAACCTTCTTCTGTACCTCTATAGGGTCATGTATACCTATAGAATCTAACGCCCATAACTCTTTGACACTAAGATCGCGCAAAAACATTCGCATGCTTGTCATCACAGAACTATTATCTAGGTCCGATATTTCGCCCATTAATGTCCATCCTAACGACGTTTCAATTGCTATCAGTCCATCTTTTAAAACATGTTGATGCCCTGTTAATAATTTCCTCATATGATTAGCACCTATTAAAATGTCAAGAGTATCACTATAACTATTCAATTCTGTCAAATGAATATTTAACTTGTTCAACTCTTTAATCCATGGGCCATTAGTAATTGTCGGAACGCGGTCGTATATAACAATTTGTTCATACGAGGGTGGATTAATAACTTTCCGGCCTGACCAAGACATTGCACCACTAGACCTACCTTGAGGTGGCGTTCTATAGTACCTTAGATAGCTTTAGCTATAGTTTCAGTCCGATCGCCATATTGAACAAGACGCCTCTGTATTTTTCGTAAAAATGGAAAAGCTGGAAAATCGTGCTGTCATCAAATACTTTTATTTAAAGGGGTTAAAACCGAAGAAAATTAAAGAAGAAATGGACTCAACACTGGGGACATCCTCCCCATCATATTCAAACGTTAAGCAGTGGGTTTCCGAGTTTAAAAAGGGTCGTTTGAGCACCTCTGATGAGCCTCGCTCAAGACGTCCCATTGAGGTCACAACTCCAGATATGATCGAAAAAATCCATCAAATAGTGCTGAAAGACCGCAGATTAAAAGTGCGTAAGATAGCTGCGAGCTGTAAGATGTCATATGAACGTGTACAAAATATTTTGCACCAATATTTGTATATGGAAAAGATCTGTAAAAGATGAGTGCCGTGTTTGCTAACAGTCAACCAAAAATAGATTCGAAAGAATATTTCTACCGCCAATTTGGCGTTGTATAAGCGTAATCCAAGCGAATTTTTGCGTCGATTCGTAACCATTGACGGAACTTGGGTCCACCACTACACTCCTGAAATCAAACAACAGTCTAAACAGTGGATTGGACTAAGGGAACCAACTCCAAAGAAGGCAAAAACAATTTTTTCGGCGAACAAGGTTATGGCTACTGTTTTTTGGGATGCAAGAGGTATTATATACACTAATTACCTTGAAAAGGATAAAAGTATCACTGGTCAATACTACGCAGACTTATTGCAACGTTTGAGCCACGAAGTGAAAATTAAACGACCTCTAAATTTAAATGCTATTCTCTACACATAAGATCTGATGTGATGTAATTATCAGAATTTTTATGAATTTTTATGAATATGAATTATTTTTATGAATATGAATTATTATAAACTGTATTTTAAACTTTGAAATTTTGAAATCGGATTGAAATTCCAGTTGCAAAGCAGGCAATAACCGATTTGTTTAGCCCCTACTTCATTATTTAAACTTGAGGATGATTTGGAAAGTATAGTTAAAATATTGCAACATTGAGCTGCTTTGAATTATATCAGTGTCAGATTTTTTTCAATCATTGTCGAGAGACAAGGAAAGTCTATAGTTCATCGAACTTCCTCGTAGAAATAGTGTTTTTTCAATATTTCTTTGTATAAATTTACAAATTTATGTAAATACATAAATAAAAATAGCTATATTTAATTTACAGGAAGGTGGCAATTTCAAACCCTTGTTTTTTTTTGTGTTTGTTAGATCGCCTTCAAAACTTCTCCGTTGTTTTGAAAAATCTCGGAATTCCAAAAAAACTTCATTGGTATTTTTGTTTCTTCTGAATATTTATAATATATTAATCATCAGAGTAGTACTAAATTTATCAACAGAGAAAGTATATTGGTATCCACAAAAATATAAAAATTCTTCATCGATTAACAATTTTAAAATCATAATTATACGATTAAGAACAATAATATAATGAAAATTGAAACATTTTTCAGAAAACTTATTTTTTTAAATAATTTTTGAAAAGCGATTCATTTAATATTAATATATTGACAAAATCAAGAAAGATGTTTCTATTCAATAATATTATTACAAAATCAAATGATAGACATAAAATTCATTGGCTTTTGATGTATTTTGTTCTGCACCCTCTTAATTCTTCTTGATGTGGTGACAGTGTCAGATTGCTTGAAAATAACTTTAATTTTGATTTTGAAAATAATTTTAATTTTTTAGAATATATTTATACTCTTTTACTATTTTTTCATCTAAAAGATACGATGTATAGAAATTAAAAATATGCGTGCAGATTTTGAAAGAATGTTTTTAAGTGTCTCGAAAAAAGTAATGAGAATGTGGTCGGATTTTGGAATCTCGAGCACAAGTGGAATAGAATTTCATTACTTGAAAGTTGAAGAGTTCATAAAAATATTTTGCGCGATATTTTATGTGAAAATAAAGCGCAGCGGCTGTATTAAATCACGGAGATAGAAATATATTTATATGAAATTATTCTTTAACAAGTCGCAACCCTATTTTAACTTGACATTTTATAACAGCACGTAATTTTTTACAGCTTTTATACGTAGAAATTACGGACATTTATTTCGGAAATTTAGTTAAAAAAATTTTTTTCGCAAATATAACACGAATTGTTAAAAAGTTATTCAAAATTTATTAAAAAATAAACTCTCATACTTTAAATTGTTTTACTTAGAGCATATTGATCGCATCTATTTCAAAATTATTCAGGTTACAGTTTATTCTATAAACTATTTTAAAGAGAAATTTAAAAAAAATATTAGGGGGTAAAATTCTTAAACATTCATAATTTAATTGTGGAAATAATAATTGTAGCATGCCAGTCTCTCAACTGAAATCGATTTTGAAAAAACTATTTTAATCTGATATTCTCATGTACAAAATCTACTTTTAAAAATGATGTGACTATTAGAGCAGAAGTTATCAAACATTTTCAAAATATAAATTTCAAATTATTTCAAAATATATCTCCCTTCCGCTTTTTTGCTCTTCATTCAATGCTTTATAAAAAGTGCTACAGTGCTCGGATTTATTTCAAATATGCGCCGTTTTGTTCAATAATCTGTTTCCATCTAGACGGCAACTTCATAATACCCCTCTCGTAGAAATCTCTCTCCTTATTTGCGAAGAAATCAGACAGCTACTTATCACAAGCGTCTTTCGAGTCCAACTTTACACCCACAAGGGCGTTCGACATGAACAGGAACAGGTGGTAATAACTTGGCGCTATGTCCGGGCTATATGGTGGATGCGATAAAATCTTCCATTCGAACTCCCGTAGCTTCGGACGAGTCAACAATGAAGTGTGTGGTCTGGCGTTGTCCTGGTGGAACAGTACACCCTTTCTGTTGGCCAATTGTGGACGCTTCTGGTCGATAGCCTGCTTCATGCGGTCTAGTTGTTCATAGTAGAGGGTAGAATTAAGCGTCTGGCCATATGGGAGTAGCTCATAGTGGATGATTCCCTTCCAATCCCACAAAACACAGAGCAAAACCTTCCTGGCCATCAATTCCGGCTTCACCACTGTTTGGGATGATCCACCGGCCTTGGGCGACGACCGTTTTCACTTGATATTGTCGTATGTGATCCATTTTTCGTCGCTAGTCAACATCCGCCTCAAAAGTGGGTCAAGGTTGTTCCGTTTCAGCAGCATATCGCATGCGTTTATTCGGTCCAGAAGGATTTTTTGCGTCAAATCATGCGGCACCCAAACATCAAGCCTTTTTGTATCCAGCCTTCTGCAGATGGTTTAAAATGGTTTAATGACTAACTATCATCTCCTGAGCGATGCCACGAGATGTTACATGCCGGTCTAACTCGATAAATTCCATGATTTGATGAGTATTCGTCGTCACAGATCTTCCGCCGGCTGCCTTATCCATGGTATCGTTTTCACCGGCTCTGCATCATCGAAACCATTCCTCTGCGGTTCGAAGTGATAGCGTGCCTTCTCCTAAAAGACCATTAGTCTCACGGAACGCTTCTCTAGCGGATTTGTCTTTGACGAAGGAAAACTTTAAAATAGCGCGAATTTCGGCGTTAGTGAACTCCATGTTTACATGTCTATAACTTTTGAACGCAGTATTCAGACTAATCATGCATAGCGTCGTTTTGTACATTATGTCAAGATCTTTCAAATGATATATATTTGATAACATATATAACTTGGCAGCTGGCATAATATAAAAATAATCAATATAAAGAACAATGGTGAATGTATAATGTATATGTAAAAATTGTATTTATCCATTAATGAAAATATGTTAACATTCCAAACTTAACAATATATATAGGGATAGTGTTCAGTTCATTGTTTTTAAAAAATAATCCTTATACAGATAAATTATATAGAAATATAAATACTTGCATTGGTGAGTTTTGCTTTTGATTTTAATTCATTCAATGGACAGAGTTACAACTCTAGGTTATTTTGTGTACTATTCTGAATAAGATGCTTTTCTAAATATTTTTGAACCATTTGAATTAGTATAAACTTTCCAAAGTCGGGCCGGCAAGTACATGTCAAAATAATTTTGAAATGATAGTTTTGTAGTGCTGTTTCCCATGTGATAAATATAAGTAAATGCATAGGCACACTCTTGATAGGCAATTTTTTTATTGAATAAGAATAAATAATCATTTTGAAACTTATACAAATTGGTACTCATAAATATTTACATACACTTGACTATGTAAAAATTGATTTTAATACTTTCTTTTGATTAAATTAGAAATAATTGAACAATAATGCTTGAAGAAGAATAATAATAGAAATAATTAAATAATAATATAATCCAATATATAATCCTGAAATATCATTTTATTAATATCTTACGCTAGAACTTTCTTTTTGAAATAGAGAATATTTACGAGTGACTGTCAAGTCTAATTAGGAAAAAATATCAGTACTACACACGCACACACATGCACGTATAATTTTTTGGAAATACAAGTTTAGACTGAGTTACCTGCATGCACCAGATGGAAATGAAAACGATTACAAAATCGTCCTCCTCGAACTGACCTAAACACGTCCAAGAGAGAGAGAGAGAGAGAGAGAGGGGGGGGAGAGAGGGAGAGAGAGAAAGAGAGAAAAAGATAGAAAGAAAAGTAAATTGTTCTCTCTCCACTCTCTCTCTCTCTCTCTCTCTCTCTCTCTCTCTCTAAAATGCAACAGATATTCATAATCGTCAATGGAAACGATGGAAAGAATCGTTTTCCATCTCCCTCTTTCTTTATTTATTGTAATATAGTGGGAGTGGCACCGTTTTCACAGGGAGGATGGCTCTTTCTCTATATATTATAATATACTGGGGCCATAGCAGACATTTCAAGTTGGGGGGGGGGGTGGTCTGCTAGAATGCCTATAGACTAGCTACTAATGTGGAAGAACAATACTACGGAAATATAATTTAGAAATTATGTTCACATGTACTTGCCGACTTTAAAAACTTTATAGTAATTAAAATGGTTAAAAAATATTGAGGAATAGTATCTTTTAGAAAACAGTACGCAAAATAAACTGTACTTCCCAGTCCATCGAATGAATTAAAATTAATTAATTGTAGAATTAATATTTACAAATGTTTTTTAAGGGCATTAAATAATTTATTTTGTTTTTATAAACTTAAATGCTTTATTTTATCAAAGAAACTTAAATCTATTACAACCTATGTTAGAATCTACTACCTATATCAATTCATAATTATTTGAGATATTGATAGCCATTGTTATAATTACCGCTTATATTTCTAAAATATTTTGATACAATAATATAAATTTTAAACTTGTTTGAACAATACTTTATTTATAAAGTGTAGTTTATTTTCATGAATTTCATACATAAGAGTATATGTAAAATGGCAAGCTGTCCTTGACGGATTCGCCCGCCGATTAGTGCGATCTTCAGCTGTCATTTCACAGGTTGTTAGGTTAAATAAAAAAGGCGTTTATTTGAGCTAAGAGGGGAACAAGTCCTTTATTGCTCGGAGGAAAAGCCTGCGAACAGACATAAAAACCTCCAGAAAAGGGGGGGGATTACAAATTTAAAAGCACATTCTATAAACGCAGACAAGAAAAGAAGTGCTAAAGCGATACAGCGATTCAATACTTTTCACCGAGATCGCACTCGATACCTTATACAGAAGGTCGTTATTACAATTTCGTGCTATACGAAAAGGTCAAATAAATCAGGTTTGTACAGAAGCCATAAACCTTATACAGAAGGTTGAGGCTTTCGCGAGACGCGTCTCTCGTTATGCAAACCACTCTCGACCGAAATCGCTCAACAATAAACAAATACCGGAACTTTAAGGGCACCCGAGGCTTCACACTACGTATGACACGTCGTTAGCGAAATATACTTCACGATATAAATACTGCTTAATATTATATTGATTCGGACGGTTATTATATATATATATATTATATATCCTCGGCTGTACTCTCACTGCACTATATAAAAAAAATATTAATCTAATCATGCACCCCCTTATCCTTTGATTACCAATCGCAATAGCCAGAGCCCGCTAGTGCCGCCGCCGTCGGTGAATCATCGCAATGAGATTGATTACGATGTACATGATCTCGCGTCGATCATACTCTCAATTCTACAGAACAGTACATCCTAATTTGATGACCCAAGTTCAAATCCCGGTCTCGGCCGGTTGACACAAGCACCGCTGCAATAGTTTACATGTGATTTATAAACACATCATAGATCTCCCACCCTGATTAACACCGGTATTTGGAAGTATAAATAGAGCGAGGTTAAATAACATAAATATATATATATATATATATATATATATATTTACAAAAACTTATATTCAATGCAAAATAAAAATGATGTCATTTAGCTAAAAAGAATACTGTGAGTAAAGTTTATAGAATTACCATATTATATTTATCTTTGTTATATATTTTAATATACATATTTTAAGGGCAGTGGTTATTTTTTAATAAATTTCATAATCAATATTGCGTTAATTTAAATTAATAAATTTAGAACATTTAATTTTATTAATCTTCGATTTATTAGTTTGTTTTCTAGAATTTGTTATATTAGAATTAAATTAACGTATATATTAATTACTGTTTATATATGTATCCGATTAGAAGGAAAACTTATTCTTTCTTTGCATATGTTAATAAATGGTAACATCCAGGAAGCTACCTAACTACTGGCAAAACCTAATTTACAGCTGATATTTATCTATCAAATTTTTATTTTAATGCCATCCTATGGATTAAGGCAAACTACAACTTGTATAAAATAAGTTTATTTTCATTGGTATTGGGGATCTATTTCGAAAGGTCTCCAACAAGTTACCTGTAGGTAGATATGGTAATGCTGGAATGCATTCTCGTATAGTGCTTATGTAAATTTTATGGACGGTTATGAAACTATAACTTTTCCGCCGTTAACGTACTTAGACGAAATAAATAGTCAGAAACGGTATGTTGACTTACTGGTGACTTACTGGGATATCGGTCCACTAGGTTCTGCTGAGTTTGCTTCTGTAAATAGCTAAACTAGCGAGGGTAAAGAGAAGGAATGTAAGACGTCGCTGTCTTAAAAATCCCTCGATGGTTTTGCTTGCAACAGAGGAAAAAAGCAAAATTCAAAGCGAGTAAGGAGAAGAAAAGAAGAAAAAGTAGGAGAGCACAGATTTAACTTTCTCCTCTCTCCACTCTCACTGCATACTACCACTCATTTTCTTCGAATACATGCATTTGCACGAGTAACCTCACAGGATATCGCCGCCTTGCGGCCAATACTGTTCCAAAATCCTGCCATATAATTTGACACGATTTTCACAGAGTTTCCAATCCTTTTTTCTATGCTCTATAAATTGAACGATGAGAATTGAATGAACTTGCGTCCATTTTTAATAAACCCCGTCCAACATCTGGTCCGTCCGTATATGCATAAATGCATACAAGCAAGTTTAGCGTAAAATTTTGCATATGTATTACACATTTGAATTTAAATAAAAGACTTTTTTAAGGAGGTTTCAAATCGTATTTTAATAATTTTTAAAATGAATAATCGAGTACAATTATATTTAACATACACGAGTATAATATATAAATTATATGAATATATATAATACGAACTAAATAATTATGTATAAATTTTTTAAATTTACGAATATATATTCTATATATAATTAGTTATATATAATTAGTTCATGAACATTAATAATTCTATTAAATGTAAAAAGAAAAATATTTAAGCCATGTATGCGTATAACACAAACAAATTTCGTAATTTTTTAATTCATTTAATTCTATGAACTCAAATAATCTAATGAATGAATAAAACTAAAATTATAAAGGATACATTTTGCACTCCACCTGGTCTCTTATAAGTCATTGTATTTGATTATCCATAATAAAAACTATTCGAATTCGATTTGAAACCTCCTTAAAAAAGTCTTGTAATGAAAATAAAATGTTTAAACATATGCAATAGATTACACTAATGCCAGAGATAATAAGGAGAGATTGCGAATACCATATATGAAAGGCTCGACAATTTTGGAGTCCCGTAAATGAGTGCCTTCCATAGGGCCAACTGCTACACTAACGCATTAACATGACATTACAGCTACGTTAGCATAAATTAGTATGCATATTTTGCTATGCCATGAGCTATGGCGTGGAAAATAAATATATATAGATATAGTTGTACGATTCTGTCCAATACGGCGTTGCTATTTTTATTTGAATCACACAGAGGCGAAGCCAAATAATATCCAATATGCGCACGAGCATCAGAAAATAATTCACACCCAATCTTCAATGCCAACTTCATAATACAGCCGAATTTTTCATTCTTTGCCGTTCTTTCATTCTTTCATTCTTTCATTCTTTGCCGAATCTTTCTTCTATTGTGGAAATTTCAAATTGAGTCTTATGATCTTGTACTAAAATGGATATCCCACAATTAGTTTAAAAACTTGATTTTTCATATTTAATATTTATATAATATTGTAATAAATAACGCTTGAAAACAAAAAAAGAAAATCCATTAATTGACAAAAATATGAAAAATATAAATAATAATATAAATCAAAAATAGAAAGGTAAATTTTTAAACTTAGATACTACGTAAAATAAAATAAAATAAAAGTTGAGATACTGAATGCTTGGCAAAAATTTATATGCAAAATAAGAAATAATTTACTATTGATATTCTTATATATTAAAAACACTGTTCAATGAATGATAATAATTTATTCTTTGTAGATGTGAAATTATTCTTGTATAATTTTGATTCAAAAACACAAACATAAATTTATGATGTTGTTGCAAAAGAAACTTAAAATCATATGCTAATAACATGTTAATGTACCATAAATGAGATTGTTAATATACATATAAAAGTTGAACACTGTACCTTCGTTCTATGGACAATAATAAATGTATTGTAAAGTTTATTTTATGAATTTTGATTTTATTATAAATTATAAATTTTAATAAAATTAATAATTATTTATCATCTGTTTACCAAAGAAATTTGGGATCACATGTGAATAAAATCTTATTACATGAAATGAAAATTTGTTTAAAACATATATATATATATATATATATATATATTAACGTAGCAAAATATACACGTCAAACGTATTGCGCGAAATAAGCCTCCGAATCGTCAAGGTTTCGAGTCTCGACCGTTAAAATAAAATTTATAATACCATAGAATAAGTGCTCGAATATTCTTCTCGAGAAATTGAGAAGCCAATTATCGTGATTCGACCGGCTCGGTTAACGGAATCGCGTAGAGGGCGGTAAGGGACGAGAGGAGCGAGCGGCGCGGCTTGTCCGTCATTTGTAGTAGGCGCGGAACGAGATATTCGGGGAAAATTCGTTGTGTTTCGCGCTTTGGACGACGTCAGGAAGTGCGACAGGCGAATCTCGTAGGGCTGGGCCGGGGCGCTGCCAGGGCAGTTTCCGAGCGCTAGGAGCTGATGTGGCGCGGTCGATCGGCGGTCTCGGAAGCGTTTCCGCAGTCCTGAGCGGGTGACACCGATAGCGCCCACGGAGACTCACCTTTTTACCTCTTAGTAGTATTATGTAGTATATGAGAGTGTAGATTTAGAAGGTGAGAACGAACAGTGCGCGAGACTCGTGCCCGGCGGTGAGGCACCAGGTATGATTAGAGGGTTATTTGATGCATAGGCTACCAGATGTACAGGATACCGAATGAGTAGGCTACCAACTATTCAAATAATAAACTTTGTTAAGTTGAATTAGAAGGCGTATACTATGGTTACGTACCCTCGAACCCTCCTCATATCTTTATAGAAAAGGGGTTTAGACTCCAACGTATAAGCGTCTGGCGCTTGGGTATTGAGGTCAGAAATTAACCCCGTCGGCAATCTGGAGCCTTACAGCGGTCTACTATCTGGCTATGGCCAGGCCGGATTAGAAAAAGCGTTATAATATATGTGTATGTGTATGTGTGTGTGTGTGTGTGTGTGTGTGTGTGTGTGTGTGTGTGTGTGTGTGTGTGTGTGTGTGTGTGTGTGTGTGTGTGTGTGTGTGTGTGTGTGTGTGTGTGTGTGTGTGTGTACGAGGGTGGATTGATAAGTTTCCGGTCTGACCAAGGAAAACAACGTTTTTAAGAACTTTCTTTTATGTCTCAACATAATCTCCTCAAAAGCTGATTTCTCATAGCGGTGTTCTAGTCTAGTAATGCCATATTTTTAGACTGATTCATCAAGCTCCACAAAATACCCACTTACAGCTTCGATTACTTCTTCATTATCCGCAAATCTCTTACCGCCAAGCCATTTTTGAGTTTAGAAAACAGATAATAGTCACTCGGGGCTAGTCTGGAGAATAAGGAGGGTGTGGCATCAATTCAAACTTCAGATCGTTGATTTTAGCCATCGCAACAACTGACGTGTGCACTGGTGCGTTATCCTGATGAAATCCTTTAATTTTCACTTCGTGGCTCAAACGTTGCAATAAGACTGCGTAGTATTGACCAGTGATAGTTTTACCCTTTTCAAGGTAATCAATGTATATAATACCTCTCGCATCCCAAAAAACAGTAGCCATAACCTTGTTCGCCGAAAAAATTGTTTTTGCTTTTTTTGGAGTTGGTTCCCTTGGTTCAATCCACTGTTTAGACTATTGTTTGATTTCAGGAGTGTAGTGGTGGACCCAAGTTTCGTCAACGGTTACGAATTGACGCAAAAATTTGCTTGGATTACGCTTATACAACGCTAAATTGGCGGTAGAAATGTTCTTTCGAATCAATTTTTGGTCAAATGTTAGCAAACGCGGCACCCATCTTGCACAGAGCTTTTCCATATACAAATATTAGTGCAAAATGTTTTGTACACGTTCATATGACATCTTACAGGTCTCAGCTATCTCACGCACTTTTAATCTGCGGTCTTTCAGCACTATTTGATGGATTTTTTCGATTATTTCTGGAGTTGTGTATATATATATATATATATATATATATATATATATATATATATATATTTTGTAACGGCGTACTTGGTACCTAAGGGATACGTCCTTCGCATGAATTATTCAATCCCAGGTTAACAAAGGAGGAGAATTCCTCAACGGGATATGTTAATTTGTAATTAACTTTTTTGAACCATAGAATTCTACGAGATATTCCACAAACTTACCTCTTTTCTTTTTTTTCTATAGAAATAATCTAAATGAGGAAAATTGATTAAATGGGAAAAAAGGAAATATATTTATATATTTTATTATATTAAATAATCAAATTAAATAATTTTATAATATAAAAAATTAATTTATTTATTATAAATACTTATAACATTTATTAAATACTATCCCTGCCTATCATTACCCGTGATCGGTTAATGCTCGCAGTCTACACACACACGCAGAAGTGCGAGGGATTCGGTTACGTGTAAAGTGATGTAGAGAACAAAGTATTGGAGCGTCACTTTACGGAGGATTCAAGATATGATTCCTCTGCAGAATATACAAATATATAACGAACTATCTAATGAGTATTTCGCGGACTTTTTTCTCTCTTATATTTGTATAAGAGAGACACATAACTCTGTGCCTCGCAGACGAACACGGACTTTTAGTTTTTAATATTGAATAAAACTAAATACTGCGAGGTGAAATAAATCATTAACCTTGATTTGAATCGACGTTGAAAAATCGAGAGTTCTTCCTTCTTTCTTCTCACTAAATGCGCTCAGGGAATTTCGAAGACCTCTTTAAAGCTCCAAATCCTTACATACCCCGATGCGTCGGAGATCAAATTCGATTCTATTAACTTGTTCCGTAACAAAACTCACAAAAAAAGAGAATACACACAACAAATTCAACGAGCAGAGGACAGAGTAATTATTTCCAGATCGACAATTATTAAAAAGCTAGTGTACTGTAAGTTGTCATACTTTCCTATTAATATATTATATTATATCATATTATTGTATTATCCTATACCTCATCTCCTATATCTCTCTTTCCCAATTCCCATCCTTTTACTAATTTCCGAAATTAGTATTTATTAATACTGTTTTCGGAATAACACGTACAGGTAACCTTACTCTACACGTGTTACAACACATACACACATATATATTTTCTATATTTATATTATATATTGAACACTGTTCCTTATTTCTATCCAAAATAAGCCTCGCTCTTTATTTTTTACCACCAAATTGAATATTTTATATTAATCGTATATGAAAAATAATACTTTAATTGTACTTTTGTCGACTGCTTATATACAAATTAATAAATATTTTCATTGGTCTTACAGTCCAATTAAATCAATCGAAAATAATACGTAATAATATCAATATATATTTATATTAATATTAATTCATCAATATACAAAAATAATAAAAATTAAAAATTATAATGACAGTCAGAATGTCCTTGTATACAGTCCCCCCGGAGACTAATTTGAAAATATAATATTAGCTGAAAAAAATTTTCTGTTAGGAGAGTGCAATCTGGTTGTCCCTACCAGATACCACCCTTACATAATTGAAGACGTAGTCCAACGTTTCGGGCTCGCTATGGCTTCTCGTCAGAGACTAAACTAAACCTTATATTCTAATCAATATATACCCTATCCCCTCTACCAAATTTAGTAAATTAAATCTAAATTTCCCCTCTACACAATTTATGTTTAAAATTTGGAGTTGTTTACAAAATTAATTGTATGGATTGTAATAAATACTATATCGAACAAACAGGTAGATATTTAAAAAAGAGAATTTATAAACATAAATATAGTTTACGTAGTACATATATTACTTCCGGTTTAAAGGAGTATTGTTTAAAGTTTTCACATTCTTTTTATTTTGTGAATGTGGATATTTTAGAACATGGTATTAATAATATGTATAAAAGGGAGAGTCTTGAAAGTATTCACATTTCCAGGAATCGAAATAATGTGAATTTAATGTTAAAGTCTGGTAGATTGGACAGTGTTTATCATTCCTTATTAAATTGATTGGTTTTGGACAATTTGTGTAGAGGGGGAATTTATATTTAATTTACTAAATTTGATGGTGGGGACGGGTATATATAGATTAGAATATAAGGTTTAGATTAGTCTCTGATGAGGAGCCGTAGCGAGCTCGAAACGTTGGACAAGTCTTCCATTAGGTAAGGGTGTTGGGGACAGTCAGACGGCACTTTACTAACAAAGAATTTTTTCAGCTAATATTTTATTTTCAGATTAGTCTACGGGGGTGAATGTAAACAAGGACAGTCTGACTGTCATTATAATTTTAATTTAATTTTTAATTTAATTTTTATTTTTAATTTTTATTTTATTTATTATTTATTTATTTTTATTTTTTATTTTTTATTTTTATTTTTTATTTTTATTTTTATTTTATTTTTAGATTGAATTGATTGGACTGTAAGACGAGTGGGGAAATATTTATTAATTTATAAGTATTATATTATAAGTATAAAAGGAAAAGTATTGAAAGTATTCACATTTCCAAGAATCGGAATAATGTGAATTTAATGTTAGAGTCTAGTAAATTGGACAACATTTATCATTCCTTATTAAATTAATTGGTTTTGAACAATTTGCGTAGAGGGAGAATTGAGTTTTAATTTACTAAATTTGGTAGTGGGGATAGAGTATATATAGATTAGAATATAAGGTTTAGTTTAGTCCTTGATGTGGAGCCCTAGAGAACTTGAAACATTGGACTACGTCTTCAATTAAGTAAGGTAGGTGGGGACAATCAGATTGCACTTTACTAACAGAAAAATTTTTTCAACTAATATTTTATTTTCAGATAAGTCTACGGGGGTGATTTTACACAAAGAAAGTCTGACTGTCATTATAATTTTCAATTTTCATTTTTTTTTTTATTATTTTTTGTATTGATTTAATAAATATTGGGGTCAGTAGATTGCACTTTACTAACAGAAAAAAATTTTCAGCTAATATTTTATTTTCAGATTAGTCTACGGGGGTAATTTTACACAAGGACATTCTGACTGTCATTATAATTTTTAACTTTAATTTTTTTTTTTTATTATTTTTTGTATTGATTTAATAAATATTGGGAATAGTCATATTGCACATTACTACCAGAAATTTTTTTTCAGCTAATATTTTATTTTCAGATTAGTCTACGGGGGTGACTGTATACAAGGACAGTCTGACTGTCATTATAATTTTTAATTTTAATTTTAATTTTTATTATTTTTGTATATTGATGTATTAATATTAATATAAATATATATTGATATTATTACGTATTATTTTTGATTGATTTATTTACACTGTAATACCAATCAAAATATTTATTAATTTTATGAAAAATAAAAAAGAATGTAGTATTAATTTTCTTATATATTAAGAACATAGTTGCAAATGTGATACTATTTAAATCTTTGGTAATGTCAAATTCTTGTAGTATAATTTAATTCAACAATACAGAAACCTCATCAATGTGTTGCAAAATAAATTCATAATTAAATTCTAGAAATTCAATGCTAAAATCAAATAAAATAAAACAGAAATTGAGATACTAAATACTTTTATGTGCAAGATAAGAAACAATATATAATTGAATTGCTTATATATTAAGACTATTTTTGTACCATAACACTATTTTATTTTTCAGTGATGTGAAATTCCTCTTGGTATATGTTAATTGAACAGTATTTAAACCATGAAAAGGATTCTTGACGCATTATTGAACAAAAACTCAGCTCAAACGCAGAAAGAGCTCACTAATAAGTTAGGAGTCAGTTGTTAAACATTTACATGCCATCAGAAAGATTCATAAAGAAGGAAAATGGATGCCACACAATTTGACCGGAAGTACCATTATGAATCGATACATCGCACTGTCTTTGCTTGCCCGGCAAAAAATGAAAAGTTTTCTGTGGCATATTGTAGCTGGTAATAAAAAATGGATCTACTATGACAATGCTAAGCGTAAAAAGTCATGGGTGGACCCAAACTAACCATCCACATCGAAACCAAAACATTCACGGAACATCCACGGACAAAAGGTATTGCTGTGCCTACACATGCCTACACAAAATGAACAATTTGTTTATATATATATATATATATATATATATATATATATATATATATATTGGCTTGGGTCCACCCATAACCTCTTACGCTTAGCTTTGTTATAGTAGATCCATTTTTCATTACGAGTTACAATACGCCACAGAAAACTTTTCTTTTTTTGCCTAGCAAGCAAAGACAGTGCAATGTATCGATTCATAATGGTACTTCTGCTAAAATCGTGTGACATCTCTTTACATGTTGTAAGCGATGGAGCTTGTTCCCCATAACATTTTTGAAGGAATTGATACATCTCTGCTACACTTTTTTATAAATCAAATAGTACAAAAAGACATTTCGAGAAAACGATTTATCACGATTCATTTTTCACTAATCAATAAATTATAATATTTACACAAATGATGGTGTCTGTTAACTGAATTTTAGTGATAAATGTTAATCTAAAAAATAAGTACTAGATCCGATACATCTGACTTTTCGTACTACTTATTTCGCCATCTGAGCATGAAGGTGGGAAACTTAGTTCGTCTCCTAATAGCTAAAGCTACAAAAAATTTGCAAAAAAGACCTGAAGATTCGTATTCTACGGGTCAAAGTACATAAAAAGCGAACATTTTCTTTGGGGATATTTCATTTCATAAGTATAGGGATTACGGGGACTTAGTGTATTTAAACTCCGCGCGTAAATTCAATCTGTATAATTTTTTTCCTTTATTGGTACAACCTTTTTTTATTTCTGTGTCAAATTTGAGTCATATCTCCAATAGTGTGTGTTTGTCAGCTGTTTGTTTACGATGCAAAAAGTTTATCTGGCGTTATTGACTGTGGACTCATGGTGCATTCCCTGAAGCGGATTTTTAAGTTTCGGAAAGAGGAAAAAGTTACATGGAATCAAATCTGGCGAATACGGTGGCTGAGCGATGACTTTCATTTCGTGTTAGCCCAAAAAATCAGACGCAATAATACTGGAATGTACCGGCGCATTATCGTGGTGAAAAAACCATGAATTATCTACCCAGAAATACGGTCGTTTACTGTAGTAAATAAGTAGTACTCCTTATTGACTGTTTGACCTCCTGGAACGAATTCATGTTCAACCACCCCATAGTAATCGAAAAAAACAATGAGCATCACCTTGATTTTTGGTGGATGGAGACATACATGAGGCAAGTTTTCGACGACTTCACGACCTCCACGGAATGCTTTGTACCACTCAAATACTTGCGTTGGCGATAATGTAGACTCCTCAAAACACTTTTGCAACATTTTCAACGATTCCGTAGCCGTAATTCCATTGGAAACACACAATTTTTTTGCGAGATTTTTGCAAGAGCAAAAAAACTTTTTGCGTCGTAAACAAACAGCTGATAAACACACACTAATAGAGATATGGCGCTAAAACTACATCACATCGAGAAACCGTCACACGGACATCAAGAAAGGTTATACCAATGTAGGAAAAAAATTTCACCGATTCAGCTTACGCGCGGAGTTTAAATGCACCAGTCCGAGTCAAATTTGATCATATGGTATATATCAAAGTATTTATATTTATCAGAGTAAGATTACCGGTACAAGTTATTCAGAAATAAGTATTAATAAATACTAATTATGGAAAATAGAAAAAGGAGGGAAAATGGTACAGAGGAAAGAGAGAGAGAGAGAGAGAGAGAGAGAGAGAGAGAGAGAGAGAGAGAGAACAGATGAGGTATAGGATAATATATTATAATTTTTTTAAATAATATAATATTATTAATAATACAGTGTGGTAACTCACCTTATACCGGTTTTTCCTTTCGTGAGATATCAACTTAAAAAATATTTATTCTGTCGTCTGTACGTCAAAGTTATTCCGTGTATTTCTTTTTGCGAGTCTTATTAAGGTCAAATTCTTTACATGATCTACAGTACTTCGGCATACACAGAGATTAAGGGTTTAATCAAAACTCCTTGTACGTGTGTGAGGGACAGAGTGATGTGTCTCTCTTATACATATATAAGAGAGAAAAGTCAATAGAATACCCATTGCATTATCTATATATAATATATAGAATTTTGGAAATTTGATATAGTAATTGTTGTTGAAAAAGCAAATTAATCGTGTGTACCTGTGCTCTAATATTCTTCCAAAAAAAATAAAAAGATAAAAGTTGTTGGTGATTCCACATTGGAATAATTAGTTATCCTTTTTTGGCATTATTCGTTCGAACCATTATTTACATCTCAAAACCGGCCGGTATTCTCTTTTTTTTTGGAGATCAAGTTTTTCAATGTTGGGTGGTAAATTTTCGGCGTTGCTTTGCTAGGTTGGTGAATCTTCTTAATACTTGTATTAATTTGTAACTCGTTGAATAACAATATTTATTGATTTAATTCAATATAGAGGAATTTGCTTACTAATTCAAATATTATATATATTTAATCCATCAAATCATAAGTGTGTAAAAGAGAGAGACAAAGAGATATTAACATAGAGTAGCAGTCATAAGAACAACAAGCGCACACGCATCTTTCGATAGTAGTTATTTTTGTTCTCCGTAAGGCGACGCTCTTGTTGCTTGATCTCTCTGATAGACTTGTAAATTTTCTCTCTCACACCCTGTGTCAACGGAAATGCACGTTAACATAGCTCGGGTGCATAATAGGTTTCAGGAGAATATTATTTATTATAATTTTATGAAATTTAATAAATCTTAAGATTTTTCTTTATTCAAATAAATAAATGTTTCTCTTTCTTTTTGTTTGTAATAGAAAATTTCATAATATTCCCCTGTACCTGATAATTGTCCCGTCCTTTCCTGGATTGTTTATAATCTATTAATATAAATTAAAAAATAAATAAATTCCAGGAGAGAAAGATAAGTCTGAGGAAAAATAATAGTAAAAAACATACGGACCACCGAAATTGTTTTTAAAATAATTTCATCCGTTTGGGATGCATTACACCTCTGTTAACGGTTGCTTTTACCAGGCATTTATTAAATAAGTAACCCGTTACAGAAATGGCGCCTAACGTGCTTTTGACGTTCTAAAGGATAAATAATTTTTTTTCACTTTAGCATTTATTCTTCTCGTCAAGAGCACTCCGTGAATATAAGTACGCCAATTTAGAGCTCACGAGGGAATTTTTTTTGTATTTTTTATTGATATTTTTTTTTCTTATAATTAATAAGAAAATTAATTTAGTTTTCTTTCCCTCGTTGCTCGGACTACTTTTAAGGACGCGGTCAAAAGATAACAACTTTTGTTATCTTTTATTATTTAAATCAGGTTAAATACAGGGTCTACCCTTGTTAGGTCAATAACGACTAGGTATTGCACACGTAGGTTTTATAAATAAAAGTATCAGCGTTAGTTTTTCTGAAAATTCCTTCACATAGATTACTCAAAGTAAAGTGTGCGTGACGTGACTTACTGCAGGAAGCTAGGGGAATAAAAGTGATCAATAAGATCATTATTTTAAAAGTAGTTTTAATTTTTTTTTTTAAACTCTTAAGCAGGCCCTGAGCCTATTTTCAATTTGTAAAAGTGGAATAGGCAGCAGTGTTGAACGTTGATTCTTCCTGAGAGTATTTCTTTGAATTATTGTATTGGTTTATTTTTATTTATTTTTATCTATATTATTTATTTTTATTAGATTTATAATAATAGAACATAGTAGGAATTGATACTTCTCAAGGGTCGGAGACATCAATTCCTTCAAGTAATAACCCAATACAATAAAATTAAACCCCAGGATAACACTTCAGGATTGCCACATAAGGCAATAACGTCATTGTAAAATTTCGCCAGACAGTAGATAACCTCATGGACACTGAGCAATTCAAAGTCTGTTTAATACGAAATATTTTTTATTTTATTATTATTGTTTAGATTATAGTGAGCATCCGTTTTTCTTTTAGTAGGTCCCTCTCTATAAAAGCACATTTTGAGATATCCTCCATTTTTTGTTCACTGTTGTTAGGTACCTTGCTTTTAAACGATTGCCAAAAGATCGACCTCTCTCTCCTCTAAAACCAGTGGTATTTATAATCAGCAGTACACGACTGGCTAACGATCCTACATGGAAGAAGGTCCAAATATGAGACACATTTGTGTGTCATGTATCCACCGTGCAAGAAGAATTGACAGTTTCTCCGCAACCTCCAGCCAGTGGTGTTTCTACGCAGCGTTCAAGTCCTCGAGTCCATGAACATGGCTGGAAGGGATGGCTCCTCGAAGCCATCAGAAACTTCAAGGATTACGCTGTCCAGAGGATTGCACAATGATAAGATAGAAGTCTTTCGGGGATGCAAGAGAGATATAGGTCTTTTGGTCCGTAAATGGGATATTCGATACGAGAATCCCGATCAAGACCTAGAATTACTCCTCAAGCAGATTGAGGAGCGCCAACTAAGTTCACAGATATCTGATGAAGAATTAACTCAGGTGCTCCCCGAAATATTCAAGGGAAAGGCAGAGTTATGGCTCGATCCTTTGCAAAAGAGGCATAATCACCTGGAGTGAAGTCCGTACCGCAGCAAAAATGTGGTACGGAGCCGATCCAGAATATCGAGGCAAATGGGTTAGAGAGGCTCATACTCGAACCCAAGGAGTCAACGAACTTTCGAGTGATTATATCGTTTGTCTCTTCTCGATATGTGATCGGTTAAATCCACCTGTCCCCGTAACAGAGCAATTAGGTAGACTGTTGCGCAATGCTCGCTCCGAATTCCAGCGAAGGATATCAAGGAAGTCATTTAATAATATTCAAGAATTCCTGAATTTGGCGAGAGAAGTCGAATTTGCATTGGAGTGTGAAAAATGGTATCACACTCCTCCTTCACCGGATAAGGCGATTTTACGCGAAGCAGCATAAAGATCGCCAAATCCCAAGCGGGCTAAAACTAAAGTAGCTGCAACTGCTCCTCAGGAAACTCCTGATGACGAAGAAAGGATCAATCCTGACATGGCAGAAGTGCTCAAAGTACTGGCTCGCATGGAATCAAAATTCGGGCAGGTGGGAACGTCTAGTAGATCATCTACTTCTCAGGGTGATCGAAAGCCGATACCAGCAGAAAAACGCAGAAGGTCTTCGAAATCGAAGCGCTAACCCTGAAGGCGGAATCGAACACCCTAAGAAAAAGTCTGCTAGAACTACCAGTCCGGAGCGTGCCAACAAAGCTCCGGAGGGCCTTCCACCGGATAGGAAGAAGATTACGACGGTCCGCTAAAATGTTATGAGTGTGGTGAATTAGGTTACCGTACTTATAACTGCCCGAAGTGTTCGGGAAACGGGAAGCAAGGCGTTCAATAGGGGTCAGGTCGACTTGCAATATAAACGTGACCCCGGCTGAGAATATTCGAGGACCTCGTTCTTCGAATCCTCAGCCGTCATCGACTAATCAGACTGAAGAAAGGCCTGATTCAGTTGAGGAGATATCGTGGACTGAGGAAAACGACAGCGGCGAATTAGATTTTGGCCAAATTGCACCACGGCAGGAAGAAGCACGCTGATGGATTCCGGTACGAATTGCTGAGTACTGAAAACGTCATCTCGCACTGTTATGGACAAGATCGGGCTACAATTAGCAACAGCTTTCCAGCAAGAGTTCTACCCAGTTTCTGGAGTTGAAGCTAGAGGCCCAGGGAACTATCCACTTTACGTCACGGGTCACGTCGATCTGCCGTTCGAATTGTCTTTGATCGCGCGCGATGTGTTGGTCGCTGTGATCCCAAGCCTAGAAGTAGACTGCTACGCAGGTACCAATTTCACACGAGCGTTCGAAACGATCCATGAACCGATTGATAATTCGTTGTGGGTTAAAGCAGCGAATAAACGGGTAAGGATGGAAGTAGCCGCAGTTACATGTAATGAAATCCAACGACTGGAACCGTTGCCATTGATTACGGCTCTTCTAAAATTATTTAAGTAGACGATATAAACTCAGAAGAAAATACTGGTTTTGGTCTGACCCTGGAGTTTTTGAGGTTAAAATCCATTGGTCTCGCGGCCATATCTCGGCAAGAGCAAGAAAGTATGAAGAAGCTCTTGAATAAAATCCTGCCTATAGATAGAAGGCATAGAAAATCACATAATATCCCCCTGTACCTGATAATTGTTCCGTCCTTTTCTGGATCATTGATAATCTATTAATATAAATTAAAAATAAATAAATTCCAGGATAAAAAAGCAAGTCCGAGTAAAAATAATAGGAAAGAACCTATGGTCCACCGAAATTATTTTTAAAACAATTTAATCCGTTTGCGGTTTTTTACACCTCTGTTAACGTTTGCTTTTACCGGGCATTTATTAAATAAGTACCCCGTTACATGGGAGAAAAGGTAAGTTTGTGGAATATCTCAGAGGATCCTACGGTCCAAAAAGGTTAATTACAAATTAACCTATCCCGTTGACGAATCCTCCCCTCTGTTAACGGGGACTGAAATCCGGGCGGACATCTGAGATTGAACAATTAATCTGAGAGGCGTATTCCTTATGTATCAAAGAACCCCATTACAGAAATTGGCGCCCATATTGCAGTCTCTTTTGTCGATAGTAAAGAAAGTAATATAATATAAAATACTAATATTTTTATTATGTTAATAATTTATTTCAATAAATTTTTCATTTTTTAGAATCTTTTAAGAAATCTTATTAAATTGGAATATTTTTAAATTTTATATTTAAAATTTCGAAAAAATTTCGAAAAAAACTTCAAAATTTTCGTTTGTGACCTATAGCAACTGGCGTGAATTTATATTCCATTCGACACCAAAAACGAAATCAAGAGGGGAAAATTTTTCACTTACTATTTAGATAGGTGAAAATAAAATTTTTTTTCTGTTTTCCCCTTGATCCGCAAACTACTTTAACCTACGAGACTAAGATATAGAGAAAAGTTTGTCATATAATGGGTCAGATGTCAGAAAACAGATCATATGATGGGAAGGCAGAGTTATGTCTCGACGTCTTAAAAAAAAAGAGGCCTAACAACTTGGGCTCCAATCGGTGCATCTGCGAAAAATTGGTACGGAGCTAGTCCGAAGTATCAAGATAAATGGGTCAGAGACACAGAAACTCGGACCCAAGGGGCAAGTGAATATATAACTTTTCTGCTCTTGATATTAGATCGGTTAGATCCACCTTTCCTCAAGACAGAGATGATAGATAGACTGCTACGTAATATACGCTCTGCAACGAAGGATGCTATGGAAAGCATTTGACACGATTGACGAATTCCTTGATTTAGCCAGAGAGACAGAATTCGTATTGCAGTACGAAAATGCTGTAAGGCTCTTCTCACCCGAGAAGACGATTTTACGCGAAGCTGCATATAAATCAATGAACTCTTTGTGAGCTAAAGCCAAAATAGATGCCATCGTTCTCCAGAAAGATTCGGGCCAGGAGAAGAGGCTGCATTCTAGATTGGCAGATGTACTCAAAGCATCAGCTCGATTGGAGTCGAAGATCGGGTAGATTCGAATATCTAGTCGATCGTTAACGTCTCAGGCTGATTGAGAAGCCAAAGCGATAGAACAAGAAAGAGAGCCTTCAAAAGCGAAACGCAGGACTTGGAGACGGAATCGGACACCCCCAAAGAAGAAATCGGCTAGAACAGCCAGTCCGAAGTATGCCAAGAAAGATCCACAGGGCCATCCCCCGGACAGAAATAAGAGTCCAGACGGCTCTACTAAATGTTATAAATGTGGTACTAAGTTACCGCACTGTTAAGTTACTAAGTTACCAACTGTCCGAAGTGTTCGGGAAATGGGAAGCAAGTTGACCACTATGCTTCCGGTCGACTTGCTCTCACAACATGACCCCGGACGAGACAGTTCGAGGAACTTTTTCTCTGAATCCTCAGTCGTCCTTGGCTAATCAGGCTGAATTTATGCCTGACACAGCTAAGGAAATTTCAACGATTGGAAAGATCACGCTGCTGAATTAAACTAGATAGGTGTATGGCCAGAGGAAGTGGACTAGTGGATTTCGGTACAAATTGCAGAGTACCGGATCCGTGCATATTACGAGGTATGTTTAAATAATAATGTGACTTTTTAAATATCGAGAGCTACGTAGGTTCGACTGTCGATTTGTTTTTATTTTGTGTTGGTACAGATGTACGGAACATATATTCACATCTTCAGCTCTATAGCATTATTTTGTAGTTGTGACGGACATATAAAGTTATAAGTATTTCGTGTGTTCGGTGATCTTTTTTTACCAAAAATAGAGCAAAGAGTATGCAATAAATTTTGTGTCAAAAATGGAATTCAGTGCTGTGAAACCCTTGAAATATTGACACAGTTACATACGGTGAGTCTACTTTGCTTAAAAGTAATGTGTATAGGTCGTACAAGCTATTCCAAGAAAGCCGAGAAGATGTCGAAGACAATCCTCGTCCTGGACGTCCTAGCACGTCAAGATCAGATGAAAACATTCATGCAGTGAAAGATATTTTGTTAAAAAATCGTCGAATCACTATCTGAGAAGTTGCTCAAGATCTTAGCATATCAGTTGACTCATGTCACGCTATTTTTTCGGATTTCGGATGCTATTTCTTGGACATAAGGTATGTGTTCCAAAACTGCTGAATTTTGATCAATAGAACCATCGCATGACCATAGCTTAGGAGATGTTGATTGAAGTCAATAACGATGCTTTCTTGAAAGGATAATAAATGGTAATGAATCGTAGGTATGTGGTTCCGACGTATAAGCTAAAGCACATTCGTCCCAATGGAAGAGCCCAGAAGAACCAAAATCAAAGTAAACACGCCAAGTTCGATCAAATATGAAGGTTTTGCTCACTGTCTTCTTTGATTACGGTGGTGTAATGTATCTGCATTTCTTTCCATAAGAAGTACGGTCAATAAGAAGTACTAACTTGAAGTTATGCGCTGTTTATGAAGGGCGATGTACAAGCAATGTCCGAAACTTTGAAGAAACAATTCGTAGCTTTTGTATCAGGAGAATGTACCTGCTCGTTCATCGTTCCTTGTGGGACATTTTTTGGCCAAAACCAACACCATAGTCATACCTCAGCCTCCATATTTTCAGATTTGGTATGCAGTGATTTTTTTCTTGTCCCAAAACTGAAATGAACCATGAAAGGACATCAATTTTCGACGATTGAAAAGATAAAAACTGCATTGCTGAAAGAACTTAGACATTACCAAAAAATAATTATCAGTAGTGCTTCCATGATGTGGAAGAGCGCTGAGACAAGTGTACTATATCTGAGGGAGGTTACTTTAAAGGGGACAACATAATTATTGATTAATAAATAAATATTTTTTGAGAAAACCAAAAGGTCACTTATTTAAAAGTCAATTATTGGAAGTCAATTATTGGAACTCACCTCGTATATCATTAGTGTGTCGCGCAGTGTTATAGGCAAAATAGGCTTGAAATTAGCCAGTACTTGCCAACGGGAGCTCTACCTTGCATCTTGAGTTGATGCTAAAGACCCAGGGAACTCCCCACTTTACGTCACATCTCACATAGAACTGTCATTTGATTTAGCAGAGATCACGCGCTATGTCTTGGTCGCTGTGACTCCGAGATTAGTAGTAGATTTCTATGTAGATGCCAATTTCGCACGTGTGTTCAGAACCATCCATGATCTGACTGATAATTCACTGTATGTTAAGGCACTGAATCGACGGGTCAGGTTGGAAATAGTCGCAGTCATACTTCACTAAATACAACGTCTGCTTCACGAAATACAACGACTTCGGTTATTCGTTCACAATCCCCAAAGCAAGAATTTCGGGTACCGGAGAGGATGAGGTTTCATGAGCACCTCCTCTAAGGTTAACTCCACTGCAACCAATAGAGCGACATCTCTTGGAAGCCTTGGCTGATTGCAAAATCAAGGCTGATACAGCCAAGAAGGCCAACACAACGATATCTGGGAGGAGCTACGGAATCGACCCAACGGTAGAAGGCAGATTGGTCCTATAATCGCCCAAAAGATCGGTGACCTAGAAGAACCAGCGTAAGCTCAGGAGGCGTTCCTGAGCTTACGTCGGCAGCGCCAAGAAAAAAAGAAGGGAGGAGTTTACAGTAGAATTCGCTCACCAAAAGGCCTTAGTGGCCGAGCTTGAAAAAGCTCGCCGCATCAGAAGGAGGATGAGCGGCTGCAGGTGAGAGCAACTTCGCAACCTAGAGGGAGTCGTGGTAGAGGAATACCAAAATGTACCACCGGTAGTCCTGCTCATCGAGGCAGGGAAAGTCCGTTGAGCAATCAGAACATGAACAACGCTCGACCGACGGTGTCTAAGACATCTAAAAGCAAAAAGATTCCACCATCACCCCTAAGTAGGACTTCAGATCATATTACATCCTTGATTCTAGTGAACGAAATAAAGGACACTGCCAGTACTTGTTCTGCGGATATCCTGATGCCAAAAAAGTGGACAAATGACCAAATCGTAACGTCCACAAGATGCTAAGGAAAATACCTTGGTTCCTCAAAAGCGATTGAGTCAACTGTTCCTGGGAGTTCTCTTTCTCTCTCTCTCTCTCTCTCTCTCTCTCTCTCTCTCTCTCTCTCTCTCTCTCTCTGTCTGTCTACAGGCGACAGTCAACATCGGAGAAGAAAGAAGAAAGTTTGTCGTTGTTGTTGATTATTGTTGTAGTGTCAATGTAAATATAAAATGTTATATATGTACGTAAGATTGTTTCCCTTTTCTTGTCTATATATTTTTGTAATATCACCCCTTGAGGTTTCGTTCAGCGTTGCGTAAGCCGTAGTATACGCAACGTCTAAAAGGGAGGTGTAACACGTAAGGTTACCTGTACGTGTTATTCCGAGATTAGTATTCCTAAATACTAACTTCAAAAAATAGAAAAAGGAAAGACATGGGAAAAAGATAGTTTGGTTTATGATATGTACCGCATGTTGTATAGAGAGAGAAGGGGGAGTGATAGGAGATGAGATATAGGATAATATAATTTTTTTAAATAATATAATATTATTAATAACACAGTGTGGTAACTCGACTTATACGGGCTTTTAATTTTTTGATATATCAACTTAAAAATTATTTATTCCGACGTTTGTTCATCGGAGTCTTTTCATATATTTATTTTTGCGAGTCTTATTAAGATACAAATTCATCACATGATTTATAGCGCCTCGTCATACACAAGGATTAAGAGTTTCAAGGAGTGATTTTGAAATCCCATTAGCTCATTTAGTAAGAAGAAGGAAGGAATTTTTTCTTTCGTCGCCGGATTCAAATCTTTCAACATCAACTTAAATTAAGATTAGTGATTTATTTCACTCCGCAAGATTTAGTCCACGCGATATTTTTTTTTATATAATACTAAAAACCAAAAGTCCGTATACGTGTGCAGGTATACGTCTTTCTAATATTGATTTAAGAGAGAAAACTAAGTCCACAGAATAACCATTAGATAGATCGCGTTACGCATATATCTTCTGCAGAGAAATCGACTCTCAAATCGTCCATAAGGTGTCGCCCCAATACTTTGTTCTCTACGCCACTCCGCACGTTACTGGTTCCCTTGGACTCCTATATGTGGATAGCGATTTGTTAGCCAATCGCGGGTGCTGATTGGTATGGATAATATTAAAGAATTGTTATAATTATTTATAATTAAGAAATTCATTTTATATATAATAAAACTATTTTTATTTGCTTATTTAACTCAACAAAATATATAAATATATTTCTTTTTCTATAAACAATTATCGGTTCCCTTCTTTTAGAATTTTCTTTACTTAGATGATTTCTATAGAAAAAAAGAATATAGGGAAAAAGAGGTAAATTTGTGGAATATCTTGGAGGATCATACGATCCAAAAAGGTGAATTACAAATTCACTTATCCCGTTAAGGAATCCTCCCTCTCTGTTAACGGGGACTTAAGTCCGGGCGGAAATCTGAGATTCAATAATTAATCTAAGGGGCGTATTCCTTAGGTGCCCAAGTGCCCCGTTACAATACATATATATATATATATATATATATATATATGAGGTGTGTTTCAAAAGTAAAGAGAATTTTTCAATTTCGCGGGTTTCAAGAGTCTGCCTGTATAAAATTTTTTTTTATTTTGTTAGTACGCATGTCTCTAAACTACAATAAAATTTTCAGCAATATTCATCACTTACTTTTCAAGTGACAGCCGCTAAAGTTAGACGTGTTTATTGAGCTCGGCGATTTTCGTTTGTGAAAAAAAATGAAGCAAAGAATTTGTATTCAATTTTGCGTAAAAAATGAAATAAAGTGTAGTGAAGTTTGTAAAATGTTAACAAAGGCATATGGTGAGTCTGCAATGAGTAAAGCAAGGATTTACGAGTGGTATAAGTACTTCTAAGATGGCCGCGAAAACGTTGAAGATGACGAACGACCTGGACGCCCAAGCACATCAACAACCGATAATAACGTAAAAAAATGAAATAAATGGTTATGAACGATCACTGAATCACAATAAGAGAAGTCGCTGATGATGTTGGCATATCAGTTGGCTCATGCCATGGAATTTTTTCGGATGTTTTGAATATGAAACGTGTGGCAGAAAAATTTGTTCCAAAATTATTGATTTTCGAACAAAAACATTGGCGAGTGGAAGTTGCTCACGAGTCGCTAAATGAAGTTAATAACGATGCGGAACTCCTAAAACGTGTTATAACCGATGACGAAACATGAGTTTACTGATATGATGTCGAAGCTAAGACTTAATCATCCCAGTGGAGGCATTCTGGATCGCCAAGATCGGAAAAGGCTCGATAAACGAAAATCGACGAACTCAAAAAACACGTCTAACGTTAACGGCTGCCACTGAAAAAGTAAGCAGTGAATATTGCTGAATATTTTATCGTTATTCAGGGGCATATGTACCCTGTTATAAGATTTTGTGATGATTCTGTAATAAGATTTTACTCACATGTGATCTTCAATTTCTTTGGTAAATTTTAAACTGGTCATAATTTTTTACTTTGAAAAAGTGCGAGTAACAGTCTTCAATGCTATTTCCAGATTTTATTATCAATTAGATGCTACATGGAAGGTTGTTATTTTTGAAAATCATAAACTAATACCAAAACTTTGATATTAGGTTGTCAAATATCTCCCTTCCGCCTTTTTGTCTTACGAATTTCGCGGCTATGTACAAAGCGCTACAGAACTCGTATCTGGCAATACTATACATCATTTGAAAGATCTTGACATAATGTACAAAACATGCACGGTTAGTTTGGATATTGCGTTCAAAAGTTATGGACGTGTCAACATGAAGTTCACTAACGCCGAAATTTGCGCTCTTTAAAGTTTTCTTTCGTCAAAGGCAAATCTGCTAGAGAATCGTTCCGTGAGATTAATGGTGTTTTGGGGAATGACAATACCGATCAAGTCATGGAATTTATCGAGTTAGATCGGCATGTGGTATCTCGTGACATTGCCCAGTAGATGAGAGTTAGTCACCAAACTATTTTACACCATCTACAGAAGGATGGAAACAAAGAAAAGTTTAATGTTTGGGTGCCGCATGATTTGAGGAAAAAAAACCTTCTGGACCGAATGAACGCCTGTGATGTGCTGCTGAAACGGAACGAACTTGACCCATTTTTGAAGCGGATGGTGACTGGCAACGAAAAATGGATCATATATATATATATATATATATATATATATTTATCGAAAGAAATAAACCAAATTAAGAATATTCTTACAATAGAGTCAAAAGCAGAAACTAATACTAAGATTCTCTTTCAAGAAGATTATTGAGACTTTATCTTACATAATTCTGAGACCAACTATATCAAAGTTTAGAATAAAAAAATGTTTCCAAGACGTAATTATGAAATTATATAATTATTAAACAAAATATAAAAACAATAGGGGAAAAGATATTATATACGTATATATTATACATCGTATAACCGTATTATACAAAACAACACACGAACTTAAGCAAAAATAGAACTATGAAAAATTATAAAAGAAAAAAATATTAAAACTTTTACATTACCTGGCACACATCCGTTCACAATCCTTCTAATATTCACCGGCCAGATATCTGAAAATATCATCAAAGGATCAAACTCTAAAAAAAATAATTAATAATAATAATAATAATAATAGTGTTGGGATAAAGGACAATAAAATAAGCAGCGTAAATATATAGCGAACAGATCTTTATTAACCTTTAGACTGCCGGGATTTGAAAGAACATATCGCCCTCAGAAAACTGGTATATAAGGTATCTTATATCAACGATTGATCATACACAAAGTGTCGATCAGGGGATGCGTCAAAATATTGATTTTGCGGCAGGGAACGGAACTGCTAATGTTCAAAATTTCAAATTTTAAAAATATTATTTTTTAATGGTAAAAAGTATTTCTTTCTTCATAATAATATTATATAAGTTAGATTTATCGATTTAGTTAACTATTTAAAGTATTTTAAAGGGTTGTTAGTAAAATTTTAGGGGTTGTTTTGAAAGTATTTCACCCCTTTAGACACGGTTTTCAAGTTTCATTTATTTTGTAATGCAACTACACATTTCCGGAGAATTTTTCGACTCTGAATCCAATGATTAAATTATAATAAGTCCAAAAACCATCCCTAAAATAGGGTAGAAAATGACGACCGTTTAGTCCAATTCCAGGTGCAAAAGATAGGGTTGGAACTTTTTCAATGTCTAGTTTTAGAATTTCTTTCACTACGCTCAATCGAAAATCGGGGAATGAAATTTCAGTTGTAGTCAGAATCTCGTATAATTTATGAGAATTCGTCAACATCAAGTCAAGAAGATGAAAAAATAGTTTTCTATACCATTTCATACATTTTCGGATTGTCTCTGTCATAGACAACTGTCTGCCGATATCATCAACTTTACCCATATTTTTGTTATAGTCATGAATACAACTTGGTTTCATAATATCTTCATTAGTTTTATAATGTTTTTACCAGTGGCACAGTACTCAAATTTGTGAATACTTGTCAAAACATAAACTTCTTTTTTATCCATCCATTTGATCACCATCCAACTATCGGTGTGAGCAACTTGTTTTTCACCACGATTCAACTTCGAGTCAAGAGTAGGTATTCCTTTTCGATTCTTTTTCAGAGTTCCACAAAGGCCAGTTTCTTTATCGTGGAGATATTCCGCAAGTTGTGGTGAAGTGTACCAATTATCAGTGAATAATTGATGTCGTACATTACAATAAGGTTGCATAAGATGTGCAACAATGTCACCAGAAACGCCTAAATCAAATTTATCATAATCAGTGTCTGCACCAGTGTATACAATAAAATCTAAAAGAAAACTTGTGTCACAATTTACTAATTCAAATAACTTCAGTCCAAATCGTTTTCTTTTCAAAGGTAAGAACTGTTTGAACTTAAGTCTTCCTTTCCACAAGACTAAGCTTTCGTCTATACAAAGTTTTTTACCTGGAATAATTGTGTTAGAAAATTTATTTTTCAAATAATCAATCACTGGTTTAATTTTTTTCAAAGGGTGGTTAGAAACCTCTAAATTATTAGAAAAATGAAGATGTCTTAAAATTTGAAGATATCGGTTTCGGGGCATACTTTCGCCAAATATTGGAGTACACAACAATGGATCCTGGCTCCAATAGTGATTCAATTGTCCTTTCACAACATGGCCCATATTTATTGACAAAACAATAAATATCCATAGTTCATCTTCAGTCAAATCAGTCCATGGTTTCATGTTTTTTCGAGTTGGATCAGGATTTTGCTCTTGAAATAGGTTTGTTTGTTCTACAATAAGGCTTACAAGAAATGGGTCTAAAATATATTTAAAACATTATAATGTTGTTATTTTATTTATTGATACTTCAGGACGTAGTTGAGCTTTGTCAGGAAAATCTTTTATCGACGGATAAAAATAAGGATCACAGTATACGTCAGGTGCTTCGTAGTCATCATTTGGGATATCATTTGAATCAATATCACTCGCAATGCCTCTATCTCTAACATCTTCTTCAGGCTCTGATTCTCCACTACTCCAAACATGGTTTTGTACATTCATTGTATTACGCAGTTTGTATAATAAGAAATAAAACGAAAAAAATACTGTATTTTCAATAAAAAATATCTAAATTCAATAAATTTGGAGTTCAACCTCCCAGTTTTCTTATGCAAAAGAATAATTTATAAATTTATTTCTGATTCACCATGTTAATTTTTCATAAAAATTATTTTATGAAAATAAATCTATTTATAAGCCACATGCAAACAAAGCAACATATTTTTCCGAAAAAACCTAAGATGAAAGCATCATAAATATGGGAGGAAGGGAGGGATGGCGGGGGGGGGGGGGGTTGAAGTGAAAAAAATAAATTCAGTAACTAAAATTTTTATCGAAATAATAAAATATATTACGTTGATAATTTTAGATATTTGCAAACAAAGCAACGCATTTTTTTTAAAAAAAAATAATACAAATGGTAGTACAAGGCATAGAACGGATAAATAAGGGTAAAGGAGGGTTGAAAGGAGTGGAGAGAGATAAATTTATATCAAATTGTATTCGATTGTAGTAACAAAATCTTTTTTGAAAATATATTTCGTTACAATTATGGTCAGATCGATAAAAAGAAAAAACCGCTTGTGCAAAGTAAAAATGATAGTTTTAAGGGATGTCGGGTGGGTGAAAAGGGGTGTAAAGTGGTAAATTTATCTTAAATGGTTGTAAAAAGTAAAAATTCTATTAAGGTTATGCATATTTTAGTCTAAAAATAAAGATTGAAGAAGTTTTTTTGTTGCGTCAAAATATTGATTTTCCGGTAGTCTAAAGGTGAACACGTCTGACTAATTGAACTATAAGATCGAACTAATCAGCGGGGAGGCAGCGCTCACACATGCACACATATGCAGGGCCGCTAGTTTGACTAAGTGCGTCAAGCTAACGTCCCTTCATACTAACACTCTCTCTCGGTAGCATAGACGCACTTACATGGATCCATGCTCACCCATTCATTCAAGAATTTTATTTAGCTTTATCTCAGACACAGGGCTGCACGATTACATTACATACGTATACATATAGGCTGAAATAGTATAAGTGTGATGACAAAATTTAATCAATTATTTAAATATATATGCAAAGTATTTCAGTGTATTTTTATTTATCAAATAATAAATGATCTGCTTGTCTTGTTGAAATTCTTTAAATTTGATTTATGGAATAAGGGTAGGTCCTTGACAGAATAAATATATGTAATTTGTAAATGTTATCTATTTATTTCTGCAATCTGTGTAAGTTACATTTCACTCTCACTCCAACTCTCTTCATTGTCATCTGAAAATTATAAGAGTACTTTAGTGATTGAAAATTTCGTTGGTCAGCCTAACATGTGTGTCTTGTTTTAACCCTTTTGTAAAGATATCCGCGAGCTGTTCCGCGGTTCTAACCCACTTTATTTGTACATAGTTCCTATTCACGCATTCTTTAATGTAGTGCTCTTTTCTCTCAATCATGTGTCTAAGCTTACTGCTACCTTCAGTTTTGGCACATGCCTGAACTGCCTAATTATCACAAAACAGTGTGATCGGGAAGAGGTCCCTTTGCAAAATTACTCTAATCGAGTTGTGTATAGATAGCAATTCCTGACAACTGTTGCTCATGGCAACGTACTCCGCCTGACATGTGGATAGAGCTACACTTGGCTGTTTTTGAGTAGCCAATAGTATCTCCATAGAGTTTAATCACGTACCCGCACGTAGTTAGAGGGCCTTTGCAGTCGAAAAGTCTTGCGTCTGAATACGCGGTCAAATCATCTCTGAGCCCTTTGCATACTAAGCCTAAATTTCTCGAACCTGACAAATATTGTATGACCCTCGCGACCATTTTCCATTCGAAGTCGGTGGGATTGATCTGATGCCTGCTTAGTACGTTTACGGCGTATGCAATTTATTTAGCGTTAACTAAATATAGCAGTGAACCTATCGCTTCCCTGTACAGTGTGTTCGGTATTACGCGGCTTTCGTCCCCTGTTTCTTCTCGATTTTTCCTGTCTACATTCGCGGCGTCATTCTGAGCGATAGCGGTACCTACAGCCCTGGTATTAGTGAATCCGAATCGTTTCATTAGACTTTCTATGAATTTAGTTTGCGACAATTTCATGGTGTTATTTTTAACTTTCCGATCAATACGGATTCCTAAGAACTCCTTTGGTTGGTCAAATATTTTAATTTTGAATTCTTTACCGAGATTATTTATCGTGTGATTGATTTCTCGACTACTATTTCCCATTATCAGTATATCGTCTACATATGACAACATCGCTATTATGCTATGTTCGTTGAATTTAGTAAATAGACAAGGGTCTAGATCGCTGTTCTTGAAACTGTATTTGTTTGCAACTTCGGTGAACTTGATGTTCCACCTTTTAGGACTTATTTTAAGACCGTACAGAAATCGTTTAAGTTTTAAAATATTATTTTGAGTACGTTTAATGTTATCTGTTAATCCTTCGGGAAATCGGAGGTATATATCTTCGTCTATGTCCCCATATAGAAACGCTGTTTCTACATCGAACTGTTTTAGCATGAACCCATATTTATTTGTTATCGCGAGAAAAGCCCTGACTAGTGATAACCTAGATACCGGTGCGTACGTTTCCCGGATGTCGTATGTGTTTTTATCCTTAAATCCTCTAATCACTAACCTAGCTTTAAAAATAGTTTTATCATCGTTTGTTTGTTTCTTCTTGAATACCCAGCGCGAATCTAGTATATTTGGATTCGGGTTTTTCTTTAACATTTCGCTTTTAGTTATTTCAGTAAATACGTCCTTTTCCGATAACGAGTTTAATTTATTATTAATAGCCTGTTGCCAATTAATGCTATCCTGAGAACTAATCGCTTCTTTATACGTTTGGGGATCTCCATTTATTTTTGCCAGTAAGGCATGATACCTAATTTCCGAATTGTTTTCTAATCTGTCTGTGTCTAATGAATATACACTCTGGTTTCTAGTCCTTTTGGACATACTGCGCGTGACTCTATTTTCCGGTTTGTTTTTCTCTTTCTCGTGTCCAAAGTCAATGGTTCCTTCTTGTTTGAAATGATTTTTATATGTTTGTTGTTCAATAAACCTAACATCCCTCGATTCGAAAATCCTTTTCTCCTTTCGTACGTATATGTTGTATCCATTTCTGTTATAGCCTACCATGTACCCTCTAATCCCTGTCGTTCCAAACTTAATCTCGTTCCCTCTCTGTTTCCTGAATACTGCTGTGCATCCGAAGCGTTTCCACCTGTTTGCATCTATTTTGTATTTATTTGATAATAATTTAATCGGTATGTCGTAATTAATTGTTTTGTGTGGTGTACGATTGTAGATGTAATTTGCAGTTCTAACTGCTAAATCCCATTGCGTTGATGGCAACCCGGAGTCGTGCATGATTACTCGTACTGTCATTTCTATGGTTCGGTTGAATCTTTTTGCTACACCATTGTGTTCAGGTGTATCTGGACACGCTAATTGTATTTTCACTCCTAATTTATCTAACAATTTAATGGTTTCCGATCCCGTGAATTCGAAATACCTTTATCACATCTTAGATAGCAAACTTTGTTATTGTTACCTAGAATATTTCTAAAACTCCTTACTCCTCTCTCTAAATATTCTACGGTATCACTTTTATGCCGCATTGGATAAGCCAATGCGGCTCTGCTAAAATCATCTATTACAACTAAAATGAATTTATATCCTTGAGGATGCGATTGTGCATTAATTGATCCCATCGTATCCGCATGTATGATTTCTAGCGGTTTGCTGGCTCGTTGCCTTGTTGTTTTGAAAGGTAATCTCGTGCTTTTGCTTTCTAAACAAGTTTCATAGTTTGACATCTCTTGCAATTCCAGCTGTTTTGGGCTTGTGTAAGATATCCGGATTTATTTTAAAGAATTCTAAGATATATTTTATTGAAGCGTGATCTAATCTCAGGTGTCACAGCACTATTTTACTTATGCTGTTCTGACTATCTGTTTCCACTGCGCTACTCTTGCTTCTACTATTACTATTCTTATTCAAAGTGTTTTCTATATTCTCAGCTTGACCTGATTGTGCTTCAGTATTTTTGCGACTTGTTTCTAATTTGAAAATCCAGAAGGGAGATTCATAAATTCCTGATAAAACAGACTTTTTCGTTTTCGGATCTAGTATGTCTATTCTCTGATTATTCATGTATATTTCTAAGCCCTGTTCTACTAGTTTTCTTAATGAAAATAAATTTCTCGATAAGTGGCTAGAATATAATACATTGTCTAAACAAATCGCCTTATTATTTTTCTTTATTGCATATATATCTCCACGACCTTCGATTTGAAGATCAGCATTTTTATTTGCACATTTAACATTATTATTGTACAGAGGATCAAGATTATTAAAGAATATTTTACTATTACTAATATGCTCGGTTGCTCCCGAGTCTGCAATGAATTTAAGAATATTATTGTTTTGATTCTCCTAATATCATGTTTATTGAATGTGTTATACAATTGGTAATTTAAAATCTTATCTTTGTTAGCTTCTTCTTCTGGAATGGCTGATAAGCCAAATGGATTTTTGAGCTTCGTTACCTTTGCTCTCTTAGCTTATGGCTTACTTTTATTCATGTGTTTTGCATAGTTAAACCTCCCAGGCTTTCTGAAACCATTCTCATCGTTCGGTCTCATAGACCTGTAATCTCTAGCCAGGTGATTACCTGCTCTCTGGCATCTGTAACAGAATATTTTCCCAGGATTGGGACAGTTCTCGCTTATATGGCCATACTGGCCGTATTCAAAACATCTTTTTCCTTCTCTTTCTCTTAACCCTCTAGCACCTTGTGCGCGTCTTGGTGCATTGGTGTATCTATCTCATCTCGGGCTATTTCGATTAAAACCGAAGCCACTGTTATTATTTTGCCTCCGTGTAAAGGGCGGAGGCGGTCTCATCTCACCTGCATTTAACATGCTTACCGGCGCTTCTTTTATCAATTTCACAGCTTCCACCTGTAAAGTTAAGTTCTTCAACTTTTCTAATTCCATCTCGACACCCAACGTGCCTTCATGCAGACAGTCTGCAAGTATTGTTTCGGAAAGAGAACCAGCTATCGCGTTATAAATTATATATCGCATATCGTATATCGTATATATATTATATATCGCGTTTTTCTTCGACGGACAGTTTACCGCATTTCGGTGCGTTTTCAAAAGTTCTAACCTTATCTTCAAAGCGATTCCAGAAATCGGCCGCTTTCTCTTTATTCAGTACGTACTTTAATTTGTAAAGATCCTTTCTAGCCTCGACACGCGTGATTCTACATTCGAGCCTCTTATATTCTTCAAGTTTAGTTAAGACTTTACGCGGTGATTTTATATCAAATATTCTTTGGTAATAAATTAAGTCAATGTGATTTATGATAATTTCACGAGTTTTATATTTATCGTTTTTAACTTTGCTTTACGAGTAACTAGGCGTTTGTACACAGTCTGTCTCTAGCACATAATCTAATCTTTTCGTTTTTAACTCTGACGTGAGATAATCTTTAAATATATCAAAACGCGTATCGACCGTGAGTTTATACTTCCCAGTCATACCGGTGTCTTTACAAACCATGACTTCTAATCGTTCAGTGAGTATGTCAATTTTATCGCCTTTCTGTTTTTCTTTGATTCTAGATTCGACCAGCTTTTTGACGGTTTTCTCAATATATGCAACGATTTGCAAATTATTGTTCGATGTTAAATCAAAACTATCCGATTCGCGACTGTTCTGTTCCCTTTCGCATCTGCAGTCGAGTTTTTCTCGATTATCTACTTCTTTTTCATTTGAGTCTAACGCATCTGACTCCTTTTCAGGTTCAATGATAACCTGATCGCCTAGTCCCGACGTATCGTTATTCAAAGCACCTCTGTGTCACTCATTTGTCGTTCATCGCGTCGTGACAAACATTCAGATCTAACTGCATTTGACTTTCCTCTTTCTGTATGTAAAATTGAAATAAAAATTTAATATCCTCATCATTTATACTTACATCATCCCAGTTTTCTTCCTCTTCATCGGGATTCGGGACGACTCTCCCTTGAGATATTAAGGGAACCTTTCTGTGGGCCCCAAAGGAGAATGGGTTTACCTGAGCCCATTTCTCCCGAATTATCGTAGAATTTTCTGACCCTTCGCTCTTTTCCCACTCTGGGGCCACAGTTCATCTTATTTCTTCGCAGTCGCAGTCGTGCGTGGGATCTTTTAAGATCTCCACGCTCTTCATCCTTGGCATCTCATGGACCTCCTGGTCCTTGATAGCAGCCAGATCTGAGGCATGCAGACGCACGATCTCAGACAGCTGAGCGGCCATACCTTGAACCAACTCTCGGTTCGCTTCCTTCTGAAGCCGGAAGAATTCGGCTCTCTCTCTCGGGCAGCCTCGATCTTGGCCTCAGTAACTCAGACCTCATTCTTTTTCTCGATCTCCTCCAGAGCTTTACACAAATCCTCCCGGGATACGGGGGCCTTATATGAACTCTCTGAGAATTCTAATCTCAATGTTTTGACATCTCGAGGCCACTCATTCAAGAGCACCTCTTTCTCTGTGGCGGTAAGTAAATGGCCCACTTGAATTATCTTATCGTCTGAGAAATATAAATAAACGCGCGAAGCGTCTGGTGTCGCCAGTGAAACGTACACCTTTCTCCCGTTCGTTAGCAGGTATAATCTTCTCTTAGACCATACTCGAAGGAGCACTTCCAAGATCGTACCTCGGGCCTCTTCGCCACCTAAATAATAAAGAACGCAGAGCATTAATGATGCGCATTATTATTTATCGCGTCGATCATTGATGTTGACTAGGGGTTTTCTCTATATAGATCTATTTGGCTCGCAATGAACCCGCCATGTTAAAGAAATATTTAACGCAACCCATCTACCTAATCGTACCCCTACCCGATCACGCATGACTACTTAAAAGTGCGCACTGGTCCGCGTTACTGCCACCAATAACAGAACAAAGCTGTTAAAGGTCACGAAACAAATCCTGTACAGACCTGTACTTGTTTACGCAACGCCCGACACTAAGCGGCTATATACCTCCAAATCACCCTAGACCTTCCGAGAAAGTATCAATCAATCGCAGGCGTGAGAAGACCGCTCACGAGTCACAGTGTATGGCCCAGGACCAGCCTTTCATACAATATACAGCTATAAAATATATAGACGTACATGAAACATTCATACTCTCTCTCTCTCTGTCTCGGTGACCTTCGCTCTTGCAACATCAATCATCCCGACATTCAGTGCATGCTTGCACCTGAGCGTCCGCCCGTTTCTTCGGAGCCGACGGTCCGACATGCGTAAAGCACCTGACATTCACGTAGCTGCCTAACTGTAAATTCGGGGATCCACCCGAGACCGTCGCCCCGACCAGATTTCACCCCCGAATGCAAAACTAAACAATAACAAACAGTAAGAGAACCGCGACTTGCTGCATACCTGAACGCATAAGTGCGCGCATACATTCGTGCATAGAATACACGTTTGTAAACCTACGCGAGCACGCATGGTACGCAATAACAGTGCTAATTTTTATAGACAACGTGCCGCCGGATATTTATGTCATATAGATGCGGCAGCATATATATGTGTAGGTGCGTATGTACACGCACTTGCAGAAGTATGCAAGTGCGTGTGCATGAATACGCACGTGTACCGTACAGTCTTGCATTTGCGCGCCTATGATTTAACTAACATATATATAGTTCGTAAATCTAGGTACTGATTAGTTATTAATAACGCGCGTATGCAAGCTTCTTAATTAACAATAATTATCAATTAACAATTTATATCGTACGCGCTGCAGTATATGCATACAGAAATATGTATACACATATATTTGCAGGAAAATTCATATGCGCTTTCCAATCTCTCTCTCTTTCATTCTCTTTCTCTCTCTCTCTCTCTCTCTCTCTCTCTCTCTCTCTCTCTCTCTCTCGCATGCGTTTCATTCATTCTCTCTCTCTCACTCGTATGGTACACTTTAGTTGGTTACGCTCTCTCTCTGATACAAGCGCGCAAGCATGTGTCGGCGCTCTCTCTCTCTCTCTCTCTCTCTCTCTCTCTCTCTCACTCCCATGCGCAAGTATAGCGGTTCTCTCTCTCTCTCACTCTGCCGTGCGCATACATACGGGAGTTCTTTCTCTCTCCCACACTCTTATTTGCGCTCGCATACTTTCATTCTACTACTAATCTAACTCTAACACTAACCTCGGTCCTTATTGTGCACTGTGCAAAATTCTTTAATTTGTTTATTAACTTTATATTTATTCATTTAACAATTAACATGCATTATTAATAATAATAACTAACATTATATTTGATTTTTATCAGTACAAGAATTAAAACTTATACTAAATAATCAATCAATTTAAAAAAAAATTCACAACAATAAATTGTTTATAATTGTTTATAAGTAATAAAATATAAATAATCATTGCATTTAGAAGTTTCGTATACACAAAGTACTGTATATACTTCCAATTATTATGCATTCATAAATTTTTAAACAAATTATTTATTTGTTTAAAACGGTCAGCGGTCGCGGTGATCGGGGCGCGTCGGGCGTGGAAATCACGCGATGATCCGCGTATATAGAATTGAAGCTATTGTGGATCGTCAATAAAGTGCGAATGGCCAAGCAGGCCTGTTATCGTGAAAAAGAAAAAGGGGGATTCTAATTGATTTTCCTTTTCCTGCGTCCTTATCTCGTCCCACACGTAGCGACAAAATATCTCCGTGATAGGTCGGCGGAGCACTCCTGTGGATTTCAGGTGAGTACAGTAAAATAAATTTATTTTTGTGCGCGAAATAAAAATTAAATTATTGTTTGAAATCTTAAGAAGCTTTTTTAGTTTAATTTTATTTAAAAATAGATACCTTTAAGATTATGAACGATTTATTATATATTCTTTAAAATTTTCTACTATAATTTTCAGAATAAAATAAATTATTGCAATTACTCTATAATATACATAAGTAATTCAAATAATTTATTTTTAACAATTTCTTCAAAAGATAATTTTATGATAGTCGAGGTTATGTCCATAATCACTGTAATATTGTAAATAAACAAACAAAATAATTTCTTTATTAGTTTATACAGAAACTGACTCTATGCCTCAGACTAATCTTTGTGTTAACTCGGAATTACACGAATTGTTTAAAATATCAATAAGTAATAATACAGAGTAGATTAAAATAAATATAAATGAAAAGCATACTGTTTGAATGTGAAGGAAACGAGGAATAATGTATGTGATTTATGAATTATATTTAATATGTAGTATCAGAGACATGAATTCATCAATTACGTGAACATTAAAATATACGTCATACTCGTATTTTTTGACAATATGGTTAAGCTTGTGTCATAACTTCTAATTATTTAAAATACTTATACAATTTTTTTATTGATAATACATATTGTAGAAAATACAAAACTTCAAATTCTATCTGATTGTAAAACGTTGTAGAATGTAAATCTTATTATTTACACATTTTATATATCTTGTAGTTATAATTTAGAAAACGTATAACTTTTTAACTTCTATACTTTTATTTTATTTTAGCATTTAATTGCAAGAATTCAATTTTCTAGTTTTGATTTATATTATTATTTATATGTTTAATATTGAAAACAATTAATGGTTTTCTCTTTTTGTTCCTACGCATTATTTACTACAATATTTGGTGAAACTGGCATTGGATTTTGGGTCTGAGGTGTTTTTTGATGCTCGTGCAAATATTAGATATTATTTTAATATTAGATATTAAACAGCAACGTCGCATGAAACAGAAGCGTACATCTGTATCTATATATATTTATTGTCTACGTCACAGCTCGTGAGGTAAGCAAATGCGCACACTAATTTATGCTGACGTAGCTGTGACATCGCATTGGCGCGTTAGTATAGCAGTTGGCCCTAAGCAGAGCGCAAGTTCACGGCGCTCGTAAATTATCGAGACTTTAGTATACGGCATCGGCAATCTCTCTTTATTATCTCTGGTAGAAATTATAAGGTATGTGAATAAGTCTTTCCCGTTTTTTTTTTTTCAAATTTTGAGCCTTTATTGTGAAAAAATGGTTACAAATGAATTATTGAAAGTATTGGCCGTCGCTAGCTACAACTTTTTCCCATCTTTCTGGCAACATACGAATCCCGTTGCGAAAAAATTCGACCGGTTTGGCCTCTATCCAGTCATCCACCCATTTTTTGGCTTCCTCGTAGGAATGGAAGTGCTGGTCAGCCAGGCCATGCGTCATCGATCTGAAGAGATGGTAATCAGACGGAGCAACGTCTGGACTATACGGCGGGTAGGGTAGGACTTCCCATTTGAGCGTTTCTAAGTATGTTTTCACCGGCGGTGCAACATGTGGGCGAGCATTGTCATGTTGCAAAATAACTTTGTCGTGCCTGTTGGAGTATTGTGGCCGTTTTTCTCGCAGTGCGCGGCTCAAACGCATCAATTGTCGTCGATAGACCTCGCCTGTGATCCTTTCATTCGGTTTCAGAAGCTCATAGTAAACCACACCTAGCTGGTCCCACCATATACAGAGCATGAGCTTGGCGCCATGAATATTTGGCTTGACCGTCGATGATGATGCATGGCCGGGTAGTCCCCATGATTTTCTTCGCTTCGGATTATCGTAACGTATCCACTTTTCATCGCCAGTCACGATACGATGCAGAAAACCCTTTCTTTTATGTCGCTGAAGCAGCTGTTCGCAAGTGAAAAAACGCCGTTCGACGTCTCTCAGCTTCAGTTCGTACGGCACCCAATTTCCTTGCTTTTGGATCATTCCCATGGCTTTCAAACGCTTGGAAATGGTTGTTCGGTCAACTCCCAATGCTTCAGCAAGTTCTTCTTGCATTTGACAAGAACCTTCATCAAGCAAAGTCGCCAATTCTCGATCTTCAAAGATTTGCGGCCGCCCGGAACGCTCCTTGTCTTCCACGTCGAAATCACCGCTTTTGAAGCGTCGAAACCATCCGCGAACACTTGAATCATCGACACAACCTTCTCCATAAGCCTCCTGAAGCAATCGATGCATCTCGGCAGCAGATTTCTTCAAATTGAACCAATAAAGTGAAACTTCCCGCAAATGACGTCGACTCGACTCAAATTTCGACATTTTCACGATATCAAAAATTTATGATGCGAAAAAATTTTAACTAATGTGTTAGTA
This sequence comes from Sycobia sp. Sy_11, assembly GCA_018907035.1. Taxonomy (NCBI): domain Eukaryota; kingdom Metazoa; phylum Arthropoda; class Insecta; order Hymenoptera; family Epichrysomallidae; genus Sycobia; species Sycobia sp. Sy_11. The sequence goes on along the minus strand of JACCIC010000070.1, from coordinate 1,820,299 downwards.
TGGAATTGTTGACATATGAATAAGCTTTGATTATGACATATGTAACCATTGAATACTCGCACAGTATTGGTGGCGCCATCTCTTACAAAAAATGGGAAAGACTTATTCACACTCCTAATATCTTTATGTTTTCATGTACGTCACGTCCTCACATAGAAGTATAGAATGTAAAGGCGCGGAATTGTAAATAAATATGTAATAGATAATTAAAAAGAAATGTAAAATAGAATTAATTAATAATTAATGTAATTTGTATTATTATTATTATTTTAAACCTTTTCTATAAAAACCACTCAGTAATGACACGGATATTAGATATAGTTCATTATATATATTTTAAATACGATCGAGAGTTGTGACAAACGTTTTATCAGTTCGTTCATCGTTTTAAACCTCTCACTATCCGGGCCTTAAATGCCAACCGAACACCTGCGGGCTGCATTTTAAATGCGCTATAATATATCTATGAACAACTCGATTAGAGAAGGGTCGCATTCACACTAACTATATTGTTATAGAATAAAGTCTATATTTTATTATAGATATTTATATATCTTTTATATATAATTTTTTGGAGCAAGAACTCATTTTCGATTGGAGAACTACCGCGTTTACTCTCACTATATTGCTATAAAATAAAGTTTATAATTTATTATAAACATTTATTTATCTTATTTAACAAATTCTCTCCTATCATTTAACATATATTAGTAGTTTAATTATTTTATTTAACAGTATTTATTTATTGTTACAATTTTACTTATTTACTCATAATTATAACTTTGAGTTAAATTAATAAATCATTATCCTTTAATTAATTAATTTATTAATCTTATTTAAATCTACAGTATCGTCTGTAGCTTCGGTCCTTGTCTCACAGGAGTAAGACATCACAGTGGTGACAGCGGAAAATTAAAAGAACTTCAATCAACTGGGGATACAGGTGGTTACAACTGCCCTTATCGCTTGGTCTGTTTGTACACTTAATTTTATTACAACATAGAATACGAGTAAATATTAGGAATGTATAGTCGTGAAGGAAAAAATAAATAATTGAACAATAATTTAATTAGAGCAATTTTCATTTATTATAATAAAGGGATAAAAAACATCCACTCGGTGGATGTTTTTATATGTTTTTAAATATCTATTAAGTTAAATTAAATTAAATTTCGTAGTTATTGAGTTAAATTAATATAGTTATTAGCAGTATTAAATTTACTTAAAAACTAAACTTCTTTTCGTTTCCTCTCCCATTACCTAAAAAATTTACAAATAAATAAATTAAAGATCAATTAAACAAAAATATAGAGTATACAAATATTATTTTATATTTTTTAATTTAATTATATGTAGTATTTTATGATTAATAATTATTGTACATATTGTAATCAAGTCACATAAATTTTAATACTATTAATTGTGTTATTCGTTGCAATTAAATAAATATATATTTTTGTTAACAAAGACCTATGAATAATTACTCGATCATATGTACAGATTTTGTCTTTTATTTATTTATAGAAAAAAAATTTTTTTATCCTTCTAGTTCGAATACATTAAATATGTAAGCGAAAGCATTAAAATTGTAAGACAAGTAATATAATTTAAAATACTGATATAAAAATAATATATATATATATATTGTAACGGGATGGGTTTGATTAGTAGAACTCAGGTTCGAATATCGACGCGTGACCGCTCCCGTACGGTCTGCGCGCAACCCACGTTGCTCCTTCTTCTCGCCGTCCGGGGAATAAGCGCCAGTCGGCGGTGGAGTCTCGGCGCGCCACAACGCGCCGGCCCGTTACAAAGTTTGACTCGCGAATGCGCGAGTCTACTTACATGTCTCGTGCGCGGTGCTCTGGCAACGAGCACCACGTCCGCAGCAAGACGGCTTCTTCCCCAAGGAGGTCCGCGGCCAGCTCAGATCGCACGGCGGAAGAACTCCGCCGTTCCCGCGGAGGCGGGTGGATCCTACGCGCAATATTAACGTGATGCGGGAAAAACAGGAAAGATGGAGATAGATAGCGAGGAAGAACAAAGAAATAAACGCAAACGTGCTTTTAAGTTAGAAAGTTTATTTCCTATCGCGACAAACTACCGGGCCACAAATTAAGAGACGCAAGACTCGCGCGCTTGCAGTAACGACCGCGAAATCCTGCAGGCCGCAATACGCACGCACGCTCTCTCACTCACTCTCGTTCTCTCTCACACACACGCTCTTTTTCGCTCGCCAACGGAGCGCCCCGCAAGGGCGCTCTTGCGTGGACTAACTTTTTCGTACCCACGGCGGTGCGTCCCCAGGGAGTACGGACGTAGGCGCAGTGCGGCACACGCGAAAACACGCGGGTAGTAGACGGCAGCAATCCGCCTACACCGTCTCCGCAGATACGATATGGACGCGTGCATTAGCGCGGCAGGCGCTGGGCGACGGCGGGAGTTGCAGGGCCTCCTTCACGATCTCGGCGACACCAGCTGTCGTCGGCTCCCGCAGGCACTCCGCTCGGTCTCGCGTTCTCCTCTCCTTCATGGACTCGAGATGCGCCGCTGCATACGGCGCAAAACCTGTCGCCTAGTTTCTTCCGTCTTCTCTCTTTGTCTCTTCTCCTCCGAGAACCGTCCAAACAGCGTGTATAAGAATCGCTTTTTTACGCGGCTGGGACGCACGTAGTTCCCATATTATCGCACGAGATAAACTGAACTTCGCGCCTCTCTCCGCCGAATTTTCACTCCCCCCCTCTCCCCGCTCTTCTCGCGCGGCCGATCGCTCCGTCGAGGTCGCGCGGTGTTTACAATCACGCGCCGCGGCTTACGAGGCGCATTTCGGATACGGCCTCGTGACAATATATACATATATATATATATATATATATATATATATGTCTAACTGATTTTAATATTTGAAATAATTATCATATATATTCTCATATATGTTGTGGATATATTAGAATATATTTCTATATTTATAATAGTAATAGGCAGCGAATAGAAATCCTTTAAAATCAGTATATTTTATATACTTGCAATAACTTTAATATAAATTATAAGACTACGCATAGTGGATATATTATAAATGTATATATTAATTTAATATAATAATTATTTATTTATCTAAAATTGGATATGATAATTATTTAAGAAATGGGTACGCGTTGTAACGGGCTTCTTAGACACTACAGGGGGATGTGTTCCTGAAATTAATTGTTATATCAATTTAACGTCTACCCGGTATTAAGTCCCCGTTAACAGAGGAGAAGGGTGCCTCTACGGGCAAGGTTAATGTATACTTAACCTTTTTGGGCCGTATGGACCTTTGAAATTATCCACAAACTTACCTTTATCCCTATAATTCTTTTTCTTAAAGCAAATATTTTAATGAGGAAAATTCCTAAAAAGAAAAGGAGGGAAACCAGCGGATTTAGAAAACGGGATTTATATAAGAAAACAAGATAAATAATTTATATATAAATTTTTAAATTAAAAAGAAAAATGTATTTATTAAAAAATAAAATTATAATAAATTTTATTGCCTAGCCCTACCTATAGTGCACCCACGTTTCTCTATCACACGCTATACACACACAGGATGCAAGAGAGAATATATCTATAACTAATGTATAGATTAGGTGACAATGCGCAGCCTTACAGTTATTCGGAATAACTACAGTTAATCTTCGCGCGCGCGCGCTTGTCACTTTCGCGATACCCCAATCTATGATGTTTTCGCTCCTCCCCCCCTCTCTCTCTCTCTCTCTCGCAGTGCTATATTGCGATATTTCTAATACTTATAATATTGCGATATATAATTCCCGATTAAACATTATATACAAAAAATAAAACGTCAAGCGGAAACTGAATATAAAGAAATATAACTAACCTTAAACAGCGACGCCGAAAACTACAACCCAAAGTTGAGAGGAAAAAATTTTAACCAAATAGCTTCACTTTCTCAGCAGGACTCACGTAGATTTGTTTCATTTACGAAAAAGATCCGTCCGTAACAATATTATAATAAATCTGTATATTTATATCACTATACAGTGCACTACAGTAATCAGAAAAGAGCTATTTATGTAAATACGAGTCCAAAAGATAATATTTAAGATACTTGAGATAGAAGTCTTTTACTAACTGTCTTTTCAATAAACTATATATTAAATTAATAATTTTTACACTATACCTCTATCTCCATCTCTTTCTATTCTTGCATTTTTCCCTCAAATTTTATTTTCTAACACATATAGAAAGAAGCTTCTATATGTGTCACAACATAAAACTATTTATTAGGATATTTGTAATAATTATTTATTATCTAAATTGGTTCGTAATATTTATTTAACAGATGGGTACGTGCATAAGATAGTCGATAGGTTATTTGTATTAATTATTTATTTTATATATTCATTCACAATAATTATTTATTAAACCTTCACTACACTATTACACGCATTATTTAATAATTTTTATTAATAATTATTGTTATTCATATTTATTGTTATTGTTATTTAATAATTTTGCTTGTTGGAATTAATATAAATGTTGTATACCCCAGTATACAAAATTTTGTATTCCCACTCTTTAAAAAATATGGATTAGGAGAATTGAAAATTAATTCCATTTCCATTGCGTTTGAAAAAAATATTACCCTTGAACTTCCTAGTCACTCGCGTAAAGTGGTTGAATTACCAATATATCCTACTACTATGAGGGAGGGAATTTTAAATAGAATTAATGTAGAACCTGATAGTTATTTAGGGGAAGCCTTGGTCTCACAAAACAATGGTCAAATAAAAACTTGCGTAATAAATTCATCATTAGAGAATGTTAAAGTTACTTTTCCTATTACTCAATTAGAGCCAATTTTTAACTTAAAAAATATAGACTAGCATTAGATTCAATAAAAAACAAAAAAATTATTGTAAAACGTATAGCTTCGTTTTTAAAGAATGTTGACTTAAATCATTTTAACATCGAAGAAAAAGACAAATTAGTAAATTTAGTGAATAAATTCCCTCTCTAATTTTACATTCTTGGGGATAAATTACAAGCAACCAGTATCGTGAGACATAGGATAGAATTATCGGACAACATACCAATTAATAGAAGGCAACTCAGACACCCGCAAATTCACAAAGCAGAAAGAGAAAGACAGGTAAAAAAGATGCACGATGAAGGCATTATATAGCCTTCAACTTCATCATAGGGAATATTATTTTTATATATATTATGGAGTTCGGGATGAGAGGAGAAGGTTAAATAAAATAAAATCAAATCAGTTCGCTAAAATTACTTAACTTGCTTCGGTGTAAAAACCTCTACAATTTTATAGGAAAAGCCGTAGCAAGCTGAAACTTTATTAAATAAAAAAGAAAAAAATAAAAATTAAATTTATATAAATTAATTATAATAAATGGTATTAAAAAAACGAGATCAACCTTAACACCTACAGAACTTACAAGCTATAAACTTTTATACATACATACTCGCACTACTTAAATACACTACAGACAATCTCACCATACATTTAAAGAAGATATGGCGCTGCTGTGTGTCGCGCACCAGGTAATTTTCTGGTATTCAGGATGGGAGCAAACCTAAACAAATCGTCGCACGTGTTGCAGTGCCCCGACGTCTCGGAAACGGGTATAGCCCTTGCACCGCGTACGTAATCGGACAATCGTCAAGAGCTCACTACGGAGCCTTCTTGATGTGCCGCGCTTAGGTTGTTCAGAGCGAGGGTTCACTCAACAAGACGGATTCCTGAAGCGTCTTGTCCGCTGGTTTACGGACACACCCGCGTAGCACTCACAGTACATTTTTTATTTATTCTAGATACACTTTCTATTTACACTAGACACACTTTTATTTACACTAGACACACGCACACAAAGCTTACACGCACGATCGACAGCAACAAGACTCGAACGTTCGAACACGACGTTGCAATAAGTTCGCATAATACTCACGCTGTAACCTTGCCTGTAGATGAAATGAAATGCCATTTTCCCTGCACATGGTTATGAAACGACGCAAAAATTCGACTTTATTTTTGCGAAACATTGCCAAACACTCAACTGAAATATCTTCACGACGCTGTTTTTGTTCCATTGTGTGCAAACGCGGCACCCATCTAGCGCACCGCCTTGTCATCTCAAAATTTTCAGTCAAATAAATACTAAACATCATGGCGTTTTCAAACTTGAGACATATGCTTTATAGATTGTGTACTTTCTAATACAGTGGTATTTTTTGAGTAACTACCGCCACCTTTATGTCAGGTCAGGTACTTTTAGGATCACCCTCGTATTTTAAATACAATCGAGAGTTGAGATAAACGTTTTATTATTTCGTCCATCGTTTTAAACCTCTGGCTATCCGGGCGCTAAATGCCAGCCAAACACTTGCGGGTTGAATTTGGAATCCCCCGCAATATATCTATGAGCAATTAGCCGCGTTGCCGCTGAACTACCATGGCTCGAAAAAAGAAGAAAGAAGGAAAGGCGATGCGCTGATTGGCTCAGCGATACTTGGAGATGGATTTTTGCGATGTGATGTTGGGGAGGCTGAAGTAATTTTTTGGAGCAAGAACTCATTTTCGATTGGAGAACTACCGCGTTTACTCTCACTATATTGCTATAAAATAAAGTTTATAATTTATTATAAACATTTATTTATCTTATTTAACAAATTCTCTCCTATCATTTAACATATATTAGTAGTTTAATTATTTTATTTAAGAGTATTTATTTATTGTTACAATTTTACTTATTTATTCATAATTATAACTTTGAATTCAATTAATAAATAATTATCCGTTAATTAATTAATTTATTAATCTTATTTAAATCTATAATATTGTATAGCGTTTCGGTTCTTGTCTCACAGGACTAAGACATCACACAGCTAAAAAGTCGTCATGTCTTGTTATATGGGTTTTGTCAATCTTTCCCTATTATATCTGCTACTATTCTTACCCCTCCCGCCCCTTATTCTTTAATTATCTTTGTTACGAGGTCATTTAACTAACCTTTGTATTACAGACGTTAGCTTAAATTATCTTGCAGATATCTTCATGCTAACTGGGCTCCTTTTCTCTACCCGCCATATTGATCACCCCCCCTGCCCTTTCCGTACGTTCTATGAGAGGATTGTTTGACAAATAGAGAAATTTATGTAATCACAATAGTGCATCTGATGAGTTCTTAGTTGAAAAATTTATAAAAATAATTATTTTTAAAAAGAAGTACAATTTTTTTTTAATTGTGTAGTACTACACATTTAAGGACCAGTTCATTTACATAATTTTTAATTATGGATATCGAATGCATGCATAGAAAGTTAAGTCATTTACGTAAAATTTTGGAACGATCTGGACCATTTTGCAGGCCTGATTTTGAACCATCGACTGAGTCTTTGAAATTTTTAATGCAAAATTGTAAAATTTTATTAATTGGTGCAGGTGGATTAGGATGTGAATGTTTAAAAAATTTGGCATTTATGGGTTTTAGACAAATGCATGTGATTGATATGGACATAATTGATTTATCAAATTTGAATAGGTAAGAGATATTTTACTTTAAATTTATAATTTATTTTATTAATGTGACTATTTTATAATAAAATATATAACTCGAAACAAGTATTTTTTTTTTAATAACTAACTGAATGGATATATTTGATATTAAAGATGTATAAAGGTATTAATTTAGTTTTCTTTGTATATAAGAATGTTTATTCAATGTAATTTAATAATATAACTAAAATAATATTGTAGAATAAATTTAACATTTATAGATGAAAATAGTTTTTAATTATTAATTTGTATTTCAATGGTTTTATAAGAAATATTATTTTTTTCAATAATAATTTCATATTAGGATTTAGTAATGTATATTTAATAATGCTTGAAGTAGTTTCATAATTAGTATTTACTATTTTATACATTATATTGTATAAGATTTATCATTTATAACATAAGTTCTGATAAATTATAAACAATTTTTATCAAATTAAGGCTATATAATAAGTATATATATTAAATAAAAATAATAAAATTTATACAAATTGTCTAGAGTGTACTTCGAAAGATTTCCAAGAACTTGCTATATACATGTGGCAATGCTGCAATGCATTCTTGTATATGTCGTCATCAGTTTTAAAGTATAAGTCATTTATGTAATCAGACTTAATAAACAGTCAAAGATGGTATTTTGACTTACTAGTGATTTACTAGAAAGTTGTTCCGCAGAGTAAACCTCAGTAAACAGTGCCTATTTAAATGCAAATTAATTGTAAATGTATGGTATATATAAAGTATTTGAATTTAAATTTTAAGAGTCTATATTAAATATTTTGATAATAAATCTAAATATTGATAGAATAACTTTTAGACTGATATATATTACTAATATTTATATGATTTAAATATTGATAAATGTTATATAAAAGCATGAAGCATATAAATATTAATCTGTAAAATATAAATCTATTCAAATAATAGAAGAATTTTCTTACTTAAAATATAGTGGCGATGAATAATAATGATTCTTTAGCAATAATTTTAAAACTATTGATGAATTACTTATGAAGTTTTTTTAAGTATTTTGATATGTTAAGCATGTTTTGTGTTGTTCTTTATAAATTTTATTGTCTCTGCAAATATTATTATTTTACATGTTTTCATTGTTAATCATAAAGAATCATTGTTAATAATTGTTACTACATTTTAATGTAAAAAAATTTCTTCTATTCTTTGAATATATTTTTATTTTATAAATTAATATTTTCATGCTTCATGCTTTTATAACATTTATTAATATTTACATCATATAAATATTAGTAATATTTAAATCTAAAAGTTAGTGTAAAAGTAATATCTAAATGTAAAAGTTAATCTAAAAGTTATTCTGTCAATATTTAAATCTATTATAAGGAATTTTTTTAGTCATTAAATTTTATTCAATTATAAAAAATTTTTTTAGATCAAGAGTAAGTTTAGGTTTAACTTCTAGCCTTTGAGCAGCTGATTGTCTGCTATTGTTAATAGCTAACTTTTTAATGAACTACCTTTAAAAATAACTGAAGATTTAGGACCATAAAATTATTTTTCCTTTTCATTTTTAGTTTAACATACTCAAGCGATTTGAATAAAAGAGCCAAGTCATTATACATGTTGAAAATTCGTCAATTAATCCTGCACAGAATCCAATTACAATCCTTTCACTTTTTTAACAGAAATAGATTTATCACGAGTTACAACTTCATTAGCAAAAGTATTTATGTTTTGATTAACTGTAGTACTAGCAGCTACTTTAACATAAGAGGAAACAGATTCACATAATACAGTTTCTGTCTCTTATCAAACATATTGTTAGAATGTTCGATTGCACAACATATTTTTAGCAGCACATTATTATCATCGCCGGTATGATCGCACCATCTGAGCAACAATAGAATCGAGAAAGTAAACAGTGGGATCGGGCAGATCCTAAATTGGGTAGAGTCTATTATGACAGCCAAGTAAATGCCACGGACCAGTGATTTTATAGTTTTATGGCCTGCCGTCAAGTAAATACGTGTGAAATTTTGTGAATACACGTAATTTGCAAGTGTACTTCATATTCCGAGTTTTATTGCTAAGGCTGTGAGAAAGATGGGGAAATTAGAGGCATGGTTTCCAGGCGAAATTTAAGGAAAAAGCGGCCTCCTTCGTTAAATTATATCACGCTTAATATACCTTCACGCAAACGAGAGAAGTTGTAATGAGTTCTGAATATTTCGTAAACTTGACACCATAGAAGCCATTACTATAATTAAATCTATATGATTTTTAGTTAGTGCCACCCTTCAAAAGATACGTGTATAAATTTGACAACTGTCTGACAATTTGTTCGCGAAATATAGCATTGTAAGTAAAGCAACTTGTATGATTAGTAAAAAAATCGATAAAAAAGAATTTCGTGTATCAATCAAACATTGCTTTTCCCCGAAAAGAAATACTATTGATGCCAAGGCATGGCTTGATAAACATTATTTGGACTCTGCACCAAAAAAATCTACCGTTGAGAAGTGGTTTGCTAAATTTAGCAAACAAAAAAACTGCAGCTCTTTCTCGCAATGCGCGTGAGTCCCCCTCTGCTCACCCTTGGCTTACGTTTGCGGGGCAGATATATTCAATATTCGCGCTTGTATTGTTTTGATTATTGCGCGTTCGACCGCTAATCGGGATCATTGCTCAATTATTTTAATTTCGGACTTTAATTTGAAATTAAATTCTTGCACGTATTTATAAATAAAGAAATGATACCATTTACTAGCATGCCGGTCATACCTACCCCGGCGGGAGGGGGGATTTTATATCGTTACAGTAGTTTAATGTGCTTTTATTAAATTAAAATAATCAGCCTGTTAACAATCACGTTGATAATTTATTAAATCGCAACATCTTTAAATTAGCTATAGGAAATGACTAGATTCATTGGAAAAACATAACCGACATTTGCATTATAAAATTAATCAATTAAAATGTCGCGACTGTCCCACTAATGAAATTAGATTCAATGATATTGTATTTCGTATAAATATGCCACTCCGTCACGTCACTCGTAATGTATTGAAATTTATGAATTTTGAACCTTTCGAGGGTGATATCATCGAAGTTTACGATTTTCAACTGAAACTCATAAATAATATGCAGTCCACAAATTGAAACATTCTCCTGTATTATCCTTTAAATCACAGTTTGTATCAGACTTCACTTTCAGAAAGATGTGTGCATTTGGAGCTCTCAAATTTTCTGATGTTTTCCCCAATAGTCCTTATAGTCATGAAATAAAATTTTATGAAATTCTGTCTTATGTTCATGCCAATGTAAAGACATTACAATAATATTTTCTTAGAATTGAAAATTTTATCCATGATTACAATGTTAATATTTTATCTGTATGTCAAGCTTGGTTTATTTCTAGTTATAATTCTTTATTCTATTAATAGTTCCTAATTTGTTATTTTGAAACATTTTAATATCAATGAAACTGGATTTTTAGTTATAGAATAGGTATTAATTGCATCTGTATATAAACATTTCATGGTAAAATGTTTTGACGAAGTTGCTTACACTAATACCAACTAGTATTTAATCATACAGTAAAGTTATCATAACTGTCTATTTCATTTTTGATCTTCTCTTCGAGTCTTATTATTGAACTATAGCTGGAACAATTTAATTTTCAAACATGTTCTCTACCTTGTTACGTCTAGCACAACTCATTATTGTAAAAATTTTGATACATGGCTTACTGTTGTTATCATCTTACAAAATAAGATTTGATCTTGCAATAAATTTTAACCATTTATTAATTGTCACGAATATCTCATAGTTGAGCTTCATATAGAAAATCCAATTAAGAGAACTTTCAGCACTCACTTTAAAAGATTCTAGTAATTTTTCTATTGATTCATTGCTTACAAATCTAGCTGAATTTTTGGTATATTTAAATTCTATTTCTGATCAAACTCTTAATGTGAATTATTGTTTAAAAGATTTGATTACCACGTAATAAATATATTTGATCAAAAAGCGTCATTTGTTACCAGGTAAATCTGCCGTATTCTATTACCTTACATTACTAAGGAAATAAAAGTGAATCTAAACGTGAATGACTATAACAGTGCCCAACGATTGAAAAATATGAATATATAGTGAAAATACAAAAAATGTCGATTGGAAGTGAAACGTGATCTAAAGGTGGCTCGAAACAATTATATCATTGAATACTGTTAAATTATTTTGCTCTTGAACGATTTTAATGAAATTCATCTCTTAAATTTTTCAGTTCTAATGATTTAATTTGCTTTATGCATTTACTGCTCGAAAACATAACATTTATTCATTTGAGATATTGCAAATATTCTGAATATTTTTTATAGCAACTCTGATTATGAACAGTTTTATTTTAGACAGATTGATAATTTTTTGGTTTACCAAAGCATACTAAATTGTCTTTTTGTTAGTTACAGCTTTGACAGATTATCTCTTAACTAATTTAATGGGATTATATCTATTATTTTGCTTCTATTACCGAATTATTATAATTATATAGTTATAATTGTATTATAACTAATACTTAGTGTGAGGCTTATTGCAAATTTGTCACGATTGATAAACATTTTTGGCAGCATTGTTACTCGTCAACTTATCCAGTATCTTGAACATAATTCACTTCTGTCAAATTTATAATCTAGTTACAGAAAATCGTGCAGCACTGAAAGTACTTTATATAAAAGTTCAGCGGATATTCGTTGTGAAATTGAACATGGCCTTGCTAATTTATAAATATAATTTATATATTTGTCAATTAATAAAAAAGTCCATTTTCAAGGTTACTTTAAGGTCATAACAATGTTCTTGATTGAAAACCCCCATTTTTTTACTGTGAAACCTCTTTGTTGACATGGGATTTGTGATTAATTGCACACTTAGAGCACAAGATTTGACGACCTTAAATAATTTGACCTTTCAAGTATATTTTCAAGGAGTATGAAGTATGAGCATAAGTATGAGCCGAAGCTACGAAGTAGCAAGCACCGAGCAACGTTCAGATACATCGTTATAGACCACCAGGCTTCGTTCATTGCCCATACATTCCCCAACTTCAGTAAAAGTGTATGTCTGTATGTATATATATATATATATATATATATATATATATATATATATATATATAGTGCACAATATTATAATAATTGCGTATAAATACCGTTTAAAATAAGAAGTGTACGGAATATTGTTTAATAAGGTATAGTATAAGATTTAACATAAGAAATCTGTCTTGTTTTGTTACAGATCAGAGGGCCCCATGCTAGATGTTTGCTTTATTACTTTGTGTTATTATTTTGGTAGACTTTAATATAATATATATATTTTGTTATTCTTTACATAAATATAACTAAGTATCGTGATTTATCCCGATTTTACCAAAAACTCCTTTTTCTTTCAAACTAATCCTGGCGTTACCGCATAAACTATTCCGAGGGGAAAACGGAAACGTTATAATTTAATCATTAATCTAATTTTACTTCAATTCATCGCAGACGTATGCACATGTACACGAAATACGTATAGACAATATATGGTCTATCTTTTTTAATATGTATACTCGATTTTAAAATTGATCAATTTAATATTAATCTCGATCGAGGTTAGAGATTTCGATTCAGCTAACTTGCGTGGCGTCGTCTTACAATTATAATACGTGATTTAATTCTCTCGAATATTTATTTAAAATAATAATAATAATTTTCATAATAATAGATTATAATAATAATGATATAACAAATTATAATAAGTATTTAATAATTATATTAGTATTTATTTCTTTCGGATTCTGGATAATTATAATAATATAATGACAATTATTATAATAAATTACGACAATTACAATTATATAAATAATAATCAATCATATATTTCTCTGGGCTTAATGTTTATTTATTACAATAACAGCAAAGTTAAATAATTAATTGGTATTAACATTGTTAAATATTATGAACATTGTTAAATAATGTTAATGTTACGTCGGCAAACGACTAATGAAAAAAAAGAGAAAATAATAATAATAAAATTTGATAGAAGCCGAGCCGGGCCCGGTGCAATAACCTTCGATGTCGCGGCTTTGCGCGGCGAGGCACGGGTTCTTGAACTCATACGGAAAATAAAATTTTTTCTATGAGATACCGCTAGGCATCGCGGCGCCGAGCCGCGTCACACTGCTCTCTTCAGGCGCAATACCTGGCGCGGCCACCGATATTCTTACCTCCGAGATGTGCCCTTATCTCCCCCACATATTTTTAGACAGAGTCAACAGATTAGAGAAATTCCAAAGAACTTTCTCTCATCTTTTGATGAGAACTAGAGAATTATAAAAATAAAACTATAATTCAAAATATTTATATACGCTTATAAATATATATACTTTTATAGATTTAGAAAGAAAACTACGCATACATTGCATTATAATTTAAATATATGCATGTGTACATGTGTGTATGTACATATAAGAGATTTGAAAATATATTTAAATAAGATATTAAATCTAAGATTTTTATACATATAAAAATCTTAAATATTTATAAGCATCTACTGTATATATACTTATATTATAATAATAATGTCACATAGACATGTTTTTATGTTGCAATTACAATGCTCAATTGCACATACGTATATGGGTATGTCTCTATGCATATATGTGTATGAATTTATACGCATATATATTTATATGTATATATGTATGCATATATTGTTATTATATATATATATATATATATATATATATATATATATATATATAATAACAATGTCATCTAAACATGTTTTTTTATATCACAATGCATAATTACACATACGTATATAAGTATGAGTATATATTATATGCACGAATATATATATGTATATATGTATATAAGTAAGCGTATGGCTCTATGTATATATATATATATATATATATATATATATATATATATATATATATGCATGGAAAAATAAATAAATTATATACGTACAATGTACATACATTAATACATATGGATTAGGTAATACACATACACACATATATATAAGGAAAAAGAATATTATATGTATGAATATATATATATATATATATATATATATATATATATATATATTTACATACATGGACTCATGTGCCATCCCACATGAGGAAAATGTATAAATAGATATATAAAAGTAATAAGTTTAATATAAATCCCTGCGTACATTTATATTTAATAGAAATTAATAATAGAAATAAATATATAAGATAAATATATAAAATAAGTAACTAAATAACCATGCGAATTCCTGTGCATGTGTAAATGCACATATATTATAAACTATTAGATTAAATAAGAAAATGAAAAGAAAAAAAAAACAAACTTTTAAAGGAATATGTAGTTGCAATAATAACATTATTAATACTAATAATGTTCTTATTGTAACTACAATATCTTCACCGGAAAGCGAAAAAAAATAATAATTATTTATAAAAAACTTCCAACTTTAACTTGTAATTTGATACTCCCAATGCCATCTAGGAGAGAAAGAGAGAGCACAATTTTAATCAGTTACGAGCCGCCGAATTTTCCGGGCCGCTCCACTATATAAGGAGCAGGTTTCCACGCACTCGGACACACCCTTTTTTCAATCCACTCAAGACACACTTTTTTTCAATCCACTCAAGAGACACGTTTTAATCCATTCAAGATACACACCTTTTTTTCAATCCACTCAAGAGACATGTTTTAATCCATTCAAGATACACAAACGTTCCCACTCAACGCAGATAATTCAGCAGACGGTCCAGTTCACGGTTTCTCACGGTTCTCTACGCTATTCATCAGCATCAGCATCAGCATCGGCATCAGCACCACTTTCTCTCTCTCTTTCTCTCCAGTGGACTAGGGAAAAGTAAGGAGAATAAAATTCATTTTAAATTAAATCTCTTTTCTATTTCTTTTATACACCACCCTCCTCCTATCCAGTTCTATGAGTGGTCCTCTCCAAGTTGGAGGACCTAAGGAACTATAATCCCTGTCACTTTAAAAGTTTTTAAAACCTTTTTTTTATTGAGTTAGGGAACCTGATCATTCAGACTGAGGCGGTTTGAATTGTTTTCTGAAAGGAAGACGATTCAAATCAAATATAAGCCTTGGACTGTGACCAGGCTTAAACCCAGTTAGAAAAATAAAATCAACAAAAAAAAATATATTAATATAACCCAAACTCTCTTCCTAAAAAAAAAGAAAAGTATTTAATTAATAAAGTAGCAGAAAAATCGCGCGAGATTCCCGAGCCCTTGGAGTTAATTCTTCAGGCTCGAAAACTGCTCAACCATACCTGCGTGTGCACCCAGAAAGGTGCATTCGCAGGTTAATAAGGTAAAAGGACGACGGCGTTCTAACTCCGACGTCACATTAATAATAGTAGTGATAATTATTATAAGAGATTAGAATGATAATAATCATTATGTAAATAATATTTAATTATATACTTTTGTCCTTGATTATGCTTACATACACTTAATTATTTATATAATCATAACCATATGTATTTGCACGCATGCTTTTATATGTGTGCCGAATATTAAATAATGTAAAAGTATCACGAGAGTTTTATATCATTTAATAAACATAGGGCACTCGAAATACAGTGACTAGTGCCTTTACTGCATTCCGAGTTCGTAGGTGCGGCGAGCGCGGGGCATTTTTTCCACGCTGGCTGCCGCGCACGATGTGTGCGAGAGATGCCGCTGCGGCTCTTTCACGATGTGTGCGAGTCTCCCTCTGCTCTCCCCTGGTCTACGTTTGTGAGGCAGGTATATGTAATATTCGCGCTCACATTGTTTTGATTGTCACACGCTCGACCGCTAATCGGGATTATTGCCCGATTATTTTAATTTTAAACTTTAATTATTTGGAATTAAAGTTTTGCTTGTATTAGGCTATATAGACAATACAGCATGATCGTCGCAAAATCAATAAATTGAATTTAGTTTATTATATTAACATTGTTAATGTTATTGACTGAATAGTTATGCACTCTATTATGTACGTAAAGTAAATGTAAATAATAAACTAAAACCTAGCTAATCAATCTAACGAATAGATCATAGTATACTGTAATAATTTACATGTGCTTTGTTTAAAAACACATCGTAGACCTCCGTCGCTGATTAGCACCGATATATGGAGGCATAAATAGAGCGACGTTAAATAACATATACAAAAAAAAACAAAAAAAAATCATAGTATAAATCTTAGTAAATAATAATTCTATATTCAAATGAAGTAAGGCATTAATTAATGAAGAATTATAATAATTATATAGTAAATGAAATAATTTGGAATAACTACAATGTCATGTAAAAGTTTTACGTCATATGTAAGGTATGATAAATCCTTATTAATTATTTAATATCCAAACTTACTACAATAAATTAACTGTAGTTATAATATAAGATTTCCCTTTAAGTTAAGATAATTCAATAACAAATCATGATATTTTGATTTATAAAAATTATGTATAGACCATTGTGCGCAAGAAAAGCGAAGTAAACAAAGTAATACACTAGTATTATATAAAAACGAGTTTTAATGCATATAAAATAAGATTACGAAATTTAAATGTTGCTATAGATTTATGCTCATTATATTAATATTATCATAATAAAGACGTTATCTTGAAACTTTAACCATTGTAAAGAAGGGAATGAAGGAGTTTATATTATAAACAGAATTTGATCTTCTTTGGCTTTCCCTACCCACGACCACATGAATTTCCCCGAAAATCTTTGAAAAATTTTTTTTGTTGGTCGAGAGCACATATAAATAAGGGCCCAGTGGAGTGGAAACTCACTCCTGATTGGGACTTTGCTTAGGTCGGATCGATTCAGTAACTTTCACAGTTTTTTTTCTTGGTGACCACTGATATTAGTGTTTTAGTATATAGTTTTAACTGATGTTAGTATATTTTCATCAATTTTCTGTTTTAGAATATTTTTTTATTAAATTTTGGGCTTAATTTTTGAATTAGTTAATTTTTAGTTTAGTTCCTCAGTCTGGATCGTAGCGGTTCGAAACGTTGGACACCAAAGGTAATTTTAAATTTAAGGTGGTGGGGGAGTCAGGTTGTCCTTCACTAACATAGAATATTGTTATTATTATTTTTATTTTATTTTATTTATTATTTTATTTTTAATTTTTAATATATCATAATTTATTGTAGTTATAAGATTTAGTTCAGATTCTACGGGGTGAATATAAATAAGGACAGTCTGACTGTTAGTATTTTAGCTAATTATTATATTATAAAGACTGTAAGACTGATAATAGTATATTGTGACACAAGGGAGCAAAATAGACGAAAACATCTTTGCTCACGTGTGTCACATACTATTTTCCCATACGAGGGCGCTTTTTCTCTCAAAGAAATGCACAAAAAATTGAACGGCAAACTCACAGAATTAAAGAATGTCAAACCCCCCCCCCCCATGTGTTTGGCATGCTTAGATAGAGCGAGCAGGTATAAAATCTAAAGGTCCAAATGATACTCGCTCGGAAAAAAGTTGCCCTAAGATAAAATGTAATTCGTTGAGTTTGAAAAAAATATAATATTATCGGTTTTCTCTTAAGGTTACACTTGCAATTTACTTGAATTGAATAAAATTAAATTAAATAATTACCTCTTATTTGGAAATCGATAAAGTATGTTAAGAAGAGATGTAGGATTGGGTGGTGGGGGTGCAGGGGGTGAAACCCCCGGCGGGGGTTGGGGGCCGGAGCCCCCCTTTTTTATAAATAAATAAGACTAATCAATTGAAGTTTATAAGTTTGTTAATAATCTACGCTCAAATTAAAATTTGAAAAAATTTCATTGCATAATAAATAGACTTTTAAATTAAAACTAATTTAAAAAAGATATAGATAATTTTTAATACTTAAAAAACATAGGAATTTTTATAATAAATTTCGGATAGAATATAAATCCTATTTTATTTTAAAATCTTGAAATCCTAACTCAAAGTGCAAAAAAAGGTCGAGCCCGCGGTCGACTGGCGCATATACTCGTAAGTCTAAACATCGTAAATGCCAGATGTTACATAGGCACGAAAAACTGAGAATCCTACCGGACTACACGGTTCCGTTCATTCGCTTTTCCTCCCAAGAGAGGAAAAGTAAAATTCTGCTTTCTGATTGGTCGGGAAGCGGCCATAAACACTTTTCCTCCCTAGAGAGGAAAAGTGAGAGAACTTTGCGTTATTTTTGTACCTTTGACTGTTATTCACTATTAGTTATTTTATTTGATTATTCGTGTGTTTAATTAAGTTAATCGTCGTTGAATTAGGTTAGTTTAGACTGTATATGGATTACCATTAGGAAAATAAAGTTTACAAGTAAGTAAACAATAATATTTTGCCATTGATATCTTATATCTTTTATATTTGTATTGGTATTTATATATTTTTTCATAAGCCTTTTTTATAACGAGTTAGGGCTAAACAATAAGAATGCATACGCAATCTTGTACACGGAAGTCACTCCTTTTTTTGAGTAGGGCTAAACGGTCGGATTGCGTGCACAATCCCGTACACGTAAGACGCTCCTTTTTTTGAGTAGTGTTAAACGATGGGATTGCGTGCATAATCCCGTACACGGAAGCCACTCACTTTTTGTCATGTGTACGTTAAACGGTGTCGGATGCTGTAAAAGAGAACCATTTTATTATATAATATGGGAAGCTAAAATAGTGGGATTAAGGAGTAAATTCTTGGGGCTTGGAAGTCGCTGAATACATACATACACACACACACACACACGCGCGCGGTGTGATAAATCCAGGAAGAAATGTAAAATTAAACTATGAAATGAGCTTTATTCAAAATTATAAAGATACACAACGCGAACGATGTACAATAAAAGAATTATATATATTACAATAAGTTTACACAAACTATATAACACTAACTGCACTGATGTCTCTCTCGACAATGATGGTATAGGCATTCGTCCTTGCCGTTTATATCTTCGGAAGTTGTCACTCCGCTTGACACTCGTCTATGATTGGTGCGGACCTGCAGTACCGTTTAATATATAGTAACGGTCGTGTTAATGCACAAGCAGTATCGAATGATGCATACTTTTGTTGTATTCCAACATATATATATATATATATATATATATATATATATATATATATATATATACGTATATGAGGTGTGTTAAAAAAGTAACAAGAATTCTTAAATTTCGCCTGTTTGGAGAGTCCGTCTGTATAAAATTTTTTTTATTATGTTGGTATGCATGCCCCTGAAGTACGATAAAATTTTCAGCAATATTCATTGCTTAGTTTTTAAGTGGCAGCCGCTAACGTTAGACGTGTTCTTTCGAGCTCGCCGATTTTCGTGAAAAAAATGGAGCAAAGAATTTGTATTCTATTTTGCGTAAAAAATGAAATAAAGTGCAGTGAAGTTTATAAAATGTTAACAAAGGCTTAGGTGAGTTTGCTATGAGTAAAACAAGGATTTACGAATGATATAAACGTTTTCAAGATGGCCACGAAAACGTTGAAGATGACGAACGACTCGGACGCCCAAGCACATCAAAAACCGATGAAAATGTGAAGAAAGTGAAAAAAATGGTTATAAACGATCGCCGAATCACAATCAGAGGAGTCGCTGAGGATGTTGGCATATCAGTTGGCTCATGCCATGGAATTTTTTCGGATGTTTTGGATATGAAA